>QLOM01017699.1:0-23819 GCA_003313785.1 Termitomyces sp. MG148 | reverse complement strand
CGCCTCCACGCAGCACTCCCCGTTCTTTCTGGACACCGGCAGGCACCCCCGGATGGGCTTCGAACCACATGCACGATGATCGGAGAACGAGACGGTCAATGAGTTTGTTGACTGTATGCGAAAGGCACAGGAGGAGGCGGAGGCAGCCCTAACCAAGGCCAAGGACGACATGGCCCGCTATTACGACTGAGGACGCTTGCTGACCCCCCAGTACAAGCCCGGAGACTGAGTCTACCTGGACGCCTCTGACATCGCGACCACTAGGCCATCCCAAAAGCTCTCACACCGACAACTGGGGCCATATGTGGTTGAGCGCCAGGTAGAACCATTGGCCTACAGACTCCGGCTGCCCACCAGCATGCGGCGCCTCCATCCGGTCTTCAACGTGGTCAAGCTTTTGCCTGCCCCGGACGACCCTATTCCAGGTCGACGTGCTTCGCCTCCGCCACCTCTGGTCATTGTCAACAACCGCCCGGAGTACGAAGTGGAGAAGATCCTCGACAGCCGTCTATTCCGGCACAAGCTGCAATACAGGGTCAAGTGGAAGGGCTACGGTATCGAAGACATCTCCTGGGAACCCGCCGAAAACGTCCACGCGCCCGCTCTGGTGAAGGACTTCCACCGTAGTCACCCCGAGGCTCCCTGCACAATTTGGGGCATCTACCCCGTCTCCCCGGTAGACCGCGTGGTCCGCAACTTGTTCTACCCGGTGCGTCGAGATGCCACACTCTAAGGGGGGGGTGATGTCAGGGGACTTCCTTTTCCGGCCATCCCGGAGATCTCTGGGACCCTCCGGACTTCCTTTTCTGGCCATTTCCTTTTCCGGCCATCCCGGAGGTCTCCGGGACGCTCCCTTGCAGTTGTCGGACTTCTCCGAGATGTTGTATAGTCGTTCTCATGCCCCCGCCCCCGCACTGATGCGCCACGCCATGGCAGAGGAATCCTTAGACTTGTTCTCTTCAGATTTCCCTCTGCCAGGTGATTAGTTACTTCCCTGTAATATGTACTGTCTCTAATACACTTCGGATTTCCCTCTGCCAGTTGTGTGACTTAGCCGCAACCTCCAGAGGTTGCTCTTACAGAGACCTGCGTAGATGCATGGACGTGGTTGTTGTACTGGAATTCCACCTTAGGAAGGAGCTCATCCTAGTTGTCCTGTTGTTTGTTGCAGAACAGCCAAAGATACTGCTCTAGCTGCTGGTTGACATGCTTGGTCTGCCTGTCAGACTGCGGTGGTAGGTGATGGATGTGTGGAGCTTAACATGCAGGAGTTGGTAGAGCTTTCAGGTGAAATCTACTATGAACTGCGGGCCCTGGTTGGAGACGTAAGCATCAGAGAGGCCATGGAGTTTCCAGACATTCTTCCAATACAGATTGGCAGCGCCCATTGCAGAGCAGGTTGTGTCCATTGGAATGAAGTGCACCCGCTTACTGTAGAGATCTATGATAACCATGACAGCGTCATATCCATATGCGTCCAGGAGTTTCATGATGAAGTTGATGGAGGCCATGCTCCAGCATGCAGCAGGTGTGGGAAGAGAGTGCAGCTGATTGGTTAAGGGGCATTGGTGGGGCTTTGTTCGGAGGCAGGGGTCGCAGGTGCTAGTGTACATCCCAATGTAGCATGACATCTGCGGCTACCAATAGTTCCAGGAGACCAGCTCCAATGTCTTCTAGCAGCTGAGGTGTCCAGCAACATGGGAGTCATGGTGCTATTTGACGATGCACCTCCAGAGCTTGGAGTCATTCAGCATGTAGATGTGTGAAGAGTTCCTGCAGGCCCCACTTGTTGGTGCATATGGATTTTGCACTGAAGGGGTGTCCCAAGCATAGCGCCAGTGCGGCCTTCATGACCAAGTCCTCCCGCACTTCTTCCTAGTTACCTCAGCGGATGTCCCAGAATATACTGACCTTGTCTCCCTGAACCACTACCCCTTTGAGCACACAAATTGCAAACAGCTCCAGGCACAGGAGAGTGATGTTGTTGTTATTCCCTGTGCCAGAACCATGGTCAGCATGCTGGGAGGGTGTCAGGCTTCTCCATACTTTGACTGAGCTTGTGGTGCAGCATAAAATCAAAGTTTGCCAGGTACAGGAACAACCGGGCCTGTTGACAATTGAGCTTTTTGGCCGTCCAGAAGTACTCTAGGTTCTTGTGGTCTGTCCAGACTTTGAATTTGTGCCAGGCCCCCTTCAGGAAGTGGCGCCACTCCTCCAACAACCAGATGATCATAAGCATCTCCTTGTTGTGGATCTCGTAGTTCTGCTCCATGGCATTGAGACTCTTGGAGTAGAAGGCAATGGAGTACCACTTACTGTTTTTCAGGGATTCCTAGGAGAAAGCTGTGCCAGTGGCAAAGTTGGAACTGTCCGCCTCAACTCAGAAGGGCTAGTCATTGTCAGAGAAGAGCAGAATAGGCTTAGAGGTGATGGTGGACTTCAAAGCTTCAAAGGCCCACTGTTCCACATCTCTCCAAGCCCAGGCAATATTCTTCCTAGTGAGGTCAAAGAGGGGCCGAGCATGATAGAAGAAGTCCTGGATGAACCATTGGTAGAAGTTGATGAACCCCAAGAAGGCCTGTACTTCCTTCTTGCTCCAGGGTTCTAGGGTTCTGGCCATTATATGACACCAGCCACCTTCACTGGGTCTATCTCCACCGTGCCATAGGAGATGATGAGTCCAAGGTACTCAATGTGGATCTGCTTGAACTCACACTTCTCTGGCTTGAGGTAGAGCTAGTGTTAGCGAAGATGGTCTAGGACAATTCACTCCTCTAATGTCTTGGTGTAGATGAGGATGTTGTTAAGATACACGCAGACCATGTTGTTGGCTATGAGGTCCTAGAATATATTGTTCATCATGGTCTGGAAGGTAGTGGAGCTGTTGGTGGATCCAAAGAACATCACTAGGGGTTCAAACAGCCTGCGGTTAGTCTGGAACGCTGCCTTCCACTCATCTCCCTCCTAGATGCGCACATTGTTGTAGCCCCAGCAGATGTCCAACTTAGTAAAGTAGCATGCACCTCGGAAGTTGTTGATCAGTTCTGAGATGAGAGGAAGTGAGTAGCGGTTCTTGACAGTCATTGTGTTGAGCATGCAATAGTCCTGGACCTACCAAAGGAAGCTATTCTTCTTCTTGATGAAAAACACTGAGGAGGCCATCGAGGACTTTGAGGGGCGGATTTGTCTGAATTCTAGATTCTTCCAGAGGAATGCATTGAGTTTGTCCTGCTCCTTAGGTGCAAACAGATAAACCTTGCAGTTGGCTGGCTTCAAATCTGGCAGGATTTTGATGGCATGGTCCCACTGCTTGCATTCCAAGAGGAGTCAAACAAGGCCTTGAAGAAGACATCCTCAAAGTCATGCAAGTAGTTAAGGACTGCATCTCAGAAGGCCCTAGAAGAGGCATTCACTGCGAAGGCCTAGGCCAGCTGCTGGGAAGTGGTCTGGCTGGCCCAAATCTTCTCTATGACCAGTGGGGGTCCGGCAGGGGTCGTAGCGTAATGGCGTAGATGTGGTCTCCTACCTCAATGGCTTTGTCTGGAAGCTCCAGGTTTGGTGCAGGTAGAAACTCCCCCTTGCGTCCTTCTTCCTGGCCAGGGTCCCCTCTGCTATGTCTGTTGTCCTTGTAGAGGGCCTCTCTATGAGGGAACGCTAGAGGCAGAGGATCCAGCAGGTTGAGATCCACAAATGAGAGGTATCCCACCTGGCATGCCTGGATATCTGCGCATTCCCACATTGCAGTATGCCGCTCCTTCTTCACTTTGTCCACGCAGGTGGTGCAATGTTGGGGGCACCAACTCATGCTGATTTCTCCTGAGACTCAATCAATCTCTGGGTTGTGCTCCCAGAGCCAGGAAAATCCCAGGATCATCTCCTGTTTTCCAATGCTTGTAACCACAAAGGTAGTGCACTTTGCAGGGGATTTGTAGCACAGGAAGAGGTTCACCACAGACCTGATGGATCCTGCTTTGTTACAAGTGCCATCGACGTTGTACACCAAGATGGGAGACAAGAGAGGCCAAGTCATGAGCTGGTACCACTCCACATAGCTAGCATCCACAAAGAGTCCAGTTGCTCTGGAGTCCAGGAGGGCGACTATGCTCCAGGTTTGCTGCATGTTGGTGGTTTTGATCTCCATGTTCATCCAGAGCGAGTTTGGTGACGGGGTGGATGCTATTGTCAGGGGACTCCTCATTTCTCCCTTCTTTCACTCCTTATTCTTTCATTCTTCCTCTATTTACTTCCTTATTTCTGCTGTCACTCTTTGACTTTACTGCTTCTATTCTTTCAACACTATCTATTAGTACTATTCTTAGCCCTTGAGGTGCTCTGGTTCTTTAGTTATTATTCAAACAAGTGTAGCCAACGCTTCCAGAGGCTTAGTAAGCATCCAGAGGCCTAGTCATCTCGAGGCTAGCCTCCAAATTACTAAGCAAGTCACATGAGACATGTGCATGACCTCTGACAATGGCAATTTCCAAGTTTTTGATTATTTTTGGAGCTTTTCCTTTTTTAGATTATAAATTTTATTGTGGCTTTTGTCATGCTATACAGTTACTTCCCATGCTTCTGGAGCCTTGGAAGCGTCACTCCTGGCATAGGGAATCCCTAGACTTGTTCTCTTTGGATTTTCCTCTGCCAAATAAGTAGTTATAGTTGTATTACCTATATATACTTTGGATTTCCCTCTGCCAGCTGTGTGACTGAGCCATAGCGGCAGAGGAGGCGGCGCTCCCAGGCAGGAGTGTGTGCCCGGGGAAGGGTTGTGGAGGGCTTAGAATAGCCATTGGATACGTCAGGAGTAGTGCTTACAGTTAGGGGGACTGAGTTGTTGACAGAAGTTGTATTGATTTCTTCTAACGACAAACATGCGGACCGGTTAGCACTAGGCAATGGGGGTGTACTTTTTACCCGTCACATCCCTAAAAACCCTCCTGCAACTCCTCCAACTCTCCAACAACAAAAGGAGTCTCATGCACGCTCTTTAGAGCAGGCATCTGAAGAAGGGATCTTGGCCACATCACGGGCTGCCAGGAGTTGCAGGAGCAGCTCTTTCTGCTCCTCCAGAGACAGATATTGGACCTCTAGGCCCCAGGGGCAGTGGTGGGCAAAGTGGCCCTGTGCACCGCAGCATCAACATAAGAACAGGAGAGGCACGTGTTGCCAGGAAAAGTCCACGTCCATTGAGGTGCCTGGAGGTAGTACCTGGGGTGCCAGAGGCGCTACCGACAGCGCTGCCAGGGGCAGAGCAGTTGGTTGACAGGAGAGTGTGTTAGAGGAGATGCCACAGCCTGAAGTACAATTCCTATTTTATTTTATTTTATTTTTACTTTACTTTATTATTTTTTGTCAAACACCACCTCGCGTCGGCGCCTCCGCCCACTCGAGGTATTTGTGACACTTTGGCAAACTTTATTTTCACCTACAAAATATACAGATCGTTGGCCGAACATCCTCAGCTGCCTTTACTTATTGTGTAAAGACTCTGAGGGTGAGCCACTGTTTATTACTTACACCGTCGACTATTTACTCACTTATACCTGTAGTCTGACTATTGTCTTACACTATAGGTTAATATTAGCTGCCTTTACTCATTGTGTAAAGACTCTGAGGTCTGACTATTGTCTTACACTACAGGTTATTGGGCCCCGCTAGCGTTTGTCTTGTCAACGCTGTAGAACCTCTTTCCTGTCTTACCAGCTCAAACGCACACACAAAACCACAAACTACACTACAAAAATGTCGGCAAACATAGCATCAAATGCATCCAACCTGCCAATCTTCCCAGAAGATGCGCAGTTCGACAGTACCAACTTTGCAGCCTTCAGAGACAGGGTTCTGATAGCGGCACGCACTTGTGGCGCACGTGGATACCTTGAAGGGACCATTGTTTCTCCTGCCACAAGAAAAACTGACACCACCTCCACTACTACCCAACAAAAGGCCGATACTACTAACCATCCCAAAATGGAGTCTACAGAAGACGCCACAAAACTCGCAACCACTGTCCCGGAAGGAGAACCGACCAAGTGGTCGTCCCTGAGCCCATCCCTGGATGAATGGGATGTTTGCAATGCATGGACACTCAGCTTAATCATAAACAATTGTAAAAACCCAATAGGTCTAGGCATCAGAATGGATGGGACGGCGGCTGAGGCGTGGAAGACAATCACTGAGACTTACGGTGTGATGTCCGACCTTGCAGCAATGGGAGCAGAGAACCGTTTACGTGCCACGATGTTCACGGACGGCGACAATTTCCCCAACCATATCCAAAACCTTTGTACAAAATGGAGGGAAGCGACGGAAAAGGGCGCAGCAATCACTGATGCAACTTTTCGCACAATCGTAATGAATTCATTACTCGAGTCATGGAACATGATAGTTGCTAGCCTCTACTCTGCAACCACTTCTGCTACACTTATTGCCAGACTAAACGTCCACTGGGAACGCCTCAGGATACAGAAACCAACAACTGGGACCTCAACCACAGCTCTCCAGGCGATTATAAAGCCCACAAAATCAAAACTTGTCTGCACAAACCCGAACTCCAAGCGCTCAGGACACCTCATTGGGGACTGCTATTGGCTTGGAGGAGGTAAAGAGGGACAATTCCCTCAGAGCTTCAGGAACCATGAGAAAGCAATCACAACCCTGAATGCCGCTAAAAACGCCACCGCCACGACAGGCACAGCCCCAACCACAAATCTTGCAAATGCCATGACTTTGCATGTCACCTACGCTCTGGCAGCCCAATCAGCAGATTCCATATGCGACCTCACCCCTATCCCAGACATACAGGGAATGCTAACTGGAGGGACATTGTTTTGTTGATCAAAATGTCTTCTGCGAGTACAAGGAACTGGTGACACCAAGGAGTGGCCAGTCTGCACCAGTTGGAGGCGTTTTCTGCATCATTGGACAAGGCACAGTCAAGAAGACAGTCTTAACAAAGAATGGGTCATCAGAACTTGTGTTCAGACAGGCACTCCACACCTGATTTGGCGGCAAACCTTATCTCAATAGGGAAGTTTGATGAAGCTGGTTTCACAGTCACCTTCTCATGTGGAAAAGTGGTATTCTGGGATGCAAACGGCCGAGAAGTACTCATCGGCCATGCCACCAGAGGGATGTATATGCTAAACGCACTCGACAACGCCACAGACGCAACTACCCAAGCCATGGCCACATCCTTCAAACATGTACCTGCTAGCATTGAAGTATGGCATCGTCGCTTCTGTCATGCTGGTATCATGAGCATTCAGAATATGGCACGGAAAACTCTGGTTGACGGTCTCACAGTTAAGGGGAGTATGGATGCAAAAGGCATATGTGAGGACTGTGTGTATGGCAAACACGCAGCTCGTCCATATGACGCCAAAGTCAAAACAGAGGTTACTCCCAACCAGTGCGTATACATTGATCTCTGGGGACCTGCGTCAGTTACGTCACTGGGAGGAGCGTCATACATGATGCTTGCCATTGACGGGGCTACGTCCAGGATGTCAGGCTTCTTCCTCTCCTGCAAGGACTCCACAACCACTCTCGAGGCATTCACCGCATACCACGTCGAATCAGAATGCCAAACAGGGGAAAAGCTCAAAATGGTCAGGATCGATGCAGGGAAGGAGTGGGTGAATGAGGCCTGGATCAAGTACTGCACAGAACACGGTATCCACATGAACATCACCACACCCTACACTCACACGCAAAATGGTCTGGCTGAGCGCAATATACGCACTGTGATTGAAGGAGTAAGATGCATGTTGGCTGATAGTGAACTTCCAAAGTCACTTTGGGCTGAGGCAGCATCAACTCAGATCCACACTCGTAACCTGATCCCATTCTCACGCCACCCAGACCACGTACCAGAGGAAGGGTGGACCAAAAAGCGCCAGGATGTAGACCATCTCCGTCCCTTTGGCTGCATTGCCTTCGCCAAAGTCCCAGAGGAGTTAGTGAAGTCAAAACTCGACCCACGCTCCGTGAAGTACGTTCTGGTGGGATACTCAGATAACGGATACAAGCTGTACGACAAGGGAATACGCAGTATCATCACATCATGCAATGTGATCTTTGACGAAGGAACGGGCCATCGTTCATTGACAATACTCAACAGCACAGACAACCTCCTATCTGACATTCATCCCACATCAGACCCCTCCACACCGGGAGTACTATCCTTACGCCAGCCTATTGCCCCACACATCTGTGACACTGATGGCCCACTCCACAGTAACTCTGAGATCTGTGACTCTGCTGTGCAGACCGTACCTGAAACTCCTGGACTAGGCCAAAATAAGGATAAACAAGCCACACCCGCTGATAAGACCTGGGCTGGGCTCAGCGCAACAAAGCTATAATTAGCAACTTTTGTTGATAGCAGTTTGGCAGCTCACTCAGGCGAACAGGCGCGACGCAAACTACACATGACTAGGTGACCACGGGATGTTTAGCGCATGGGACTTCCAGACCACGGGACTCGCTCACCTGACTGTTAACGCACGAACCACACACATGACCTCGGGCTCAATAACAGGTCACCGATCAAAGATAGCCGGTGCCTTATAAGATTACGCGTTTAACGACTTGCTGACAGCTATCAGCAGGTCGCCACTTCTTCAGCCCCAGTGCCTAGCAGTTAGTGACGCTTACCTTTACCGACGCTTAGCGACTTTGGCGATGCCAGCCCCCTTGATTGTTTCAGACCCCAGGATAGTCACCGTTTATTTGACTGCTTTCAGTGCTCACCTGGTGACTTAGCGCTTGCCGACTGATAGACGCCGCGGGTTAGCTATTTCACATTCTATTCTTCTTGTCATAATCCATTCCCCATTTTGTTACTTAGCGACTTATAGTTTAATTAACACGGCGACTTAGCGCCTATAAATACTGTACATATTTTGTCTTAGGAGCATTGAATTCCATCCCCACCGTTCAGATCACAACTTGCGCGCACTAAGTTCCTCGAAGTCGCCAAGGGACTTACTGTTTTTACCGACTACGCTAAGCTTGCCGCTTCTTTGCCAGTCTTGCCGACTGTCTAGGTGCTATACGAGCACACTTCAACTACATTACGTTGCCAAGTCCTTGCCAACTATTGGCACCCTAGCGCCTTGCAGGCTACACGGCTTAGATTGCTAAGCACCTTTCTTCCAAATTACTAACTAAGTCTCTGGAACCCTGCCCGGACTCCCTCTCAACTAGCGACCGCCCAACGCATTACCTTTCACAGTAGCTAGGTACCGTTTACCCTTGACAGTACTTAGCAACTTTTGGGCATCATCACCGCGCCACATGCTTCAAAGGACTCAACTCAGCCCAACCCTCGACGCTCTGAACGCCTCAACCCAACCACGCCACCTGAACCGCTACAACCGCCTGCACTTCAACGATCTGACCGCCTTGCAAGGCTACAGCCCACTGACTCACCAGCCAAATCGTACCTTGCTGAGGATGCCTTTGCCTTTGTTGCCACAATTTTGTCAACTGCGGATAACGACACATACGTCTCTGACAACTACACGGAGGCCATGCGCAGACCAGACCTTTGGGGACCGGCCATGGAACAAGAGCTTGCTATCCTGCAGAGCAGAGAAGTCTTCAAGCTGGTCCCAACATTGTCTGTACCAGTTAGTAAGAAGGTTATTGGGTGCAGATGGGTTTACGCAAACAAATTTGATGTGGAGGGCAACATTGTTAAGAGGAAGGCATGCTTGGTAGCTAAAGGCTTCTCTCAGGTAGCGGGGAAGGACTTTGAGGAAACATACGCTGCAGTGGTTTGCCTAGAATCGCTTAGGATGTCCATTGCCGTCGCTGCCCAGCTCGGACTTGCTATCTGGCAGGTTGACTTTGTGTCAGCCTATCTCAACAGTGTGCCATCCCACACAATCTACATGCAGGTGCCTCCAGGGCTTGCAGAGGAGGAGGGGAAGGTATGCCTTCTCCTGAAGACCCTGTATGGCTTAATGCAAGGAGGACGCGATTGGTGGCACACTCTCGACAATGCATACACGGAATTGGGATATACAACATCACGAGCAGACAGTTGCATTTGGTCACGGATAACAAATGGCGAGCACACGGTCACTAACACGTTCACTGACGACGTCTTTGGCATATCATCTTCTGCAGATGGCGCTGAAACTGCCAAGAAGGAGCTAGCATCCCTGTACAAAATCAAAGACCTCGGTGAACCAACATGTATCCTTGGCATGGCCATCAAACACGACCTATCCAGCGGCTCCATATCCCTCTCACAGAACGCATACTTGAAACGAGTCATCGAGCGTTTTGGCATGTCTGAATGCAACCCCCATGCAATGCTACTCCCAGCAGGAATCAGGCTTATGGAATCCATGGCTCCTCAAACGGACGCAGAGTGACACTACATGAATGACAAACCGTACAGGAAGCTACTCGGAGCATTGATGTGGGCACAGGTAGCTACACAACCAGACCTCTCTTATGCAGTGGGTCTACTTGCCCACTTCCAGGCAAATCCAGGGCCGCAGCACTGGAAGGCGCTTGTGCACGTACTTGGATATGTCAAAGGGACGCTTGACTACAAGATTACCTAATCAAGGACCGAGGGAGGATCTGTAAAGCCTGTCGGGTACATGGACGCGGATTTTGGGGGAGACTATAACACTCGGCAGTCAACAGGTGGATACATCTTTATGGTAGCCGGTGGGCCAGTCTCCTGGAGCTCCAAGAAGCAACCTACCATGGCACTATCTACAACAGAAGCCGAGTACATGGCCCTAACTCGTGGAGCTCAGCAAGGTCTATGGATGTACAACTTTCTTGTGGAGATCGACCTCCCTCAACTGCTACCAATCACCCTGTATGCTGACAATCGATCTGCAATTGCACTTGCCCAATCCACAAAGGGCCACTCGCGAGCAAAGCACATTGACATACGCCACCATTACATTTGTGAACACATCCGAGAAGGCAATGTATCAATCAGCCCTATCCCATCTGCTGAAAACTATGCTGATCTCTTCACCAAATCCCTTCCTAAAGCTGCACACAAGTACCTCATTGGGAAGATAGGCCTATGCGCCTAGGATTGGTCTGGGCATCTGGGAGAGTGTTAAAGGAGATGCCACAGCCTGAAGTACGATTCCTATTTTATTTTATTTTATTTTTACTTTACTTTATTATTTTTCGTCAAACACCACCTCGCGTTGGCGCCCCTGCCCGCTCGAGGTATTTGTGACACTTTGGCAAACTTTATTTTCACCTACAAAATATACAGATCATCGGCCGAACACCCTCAGCTGCCTTTACTCATTGTGTAAAGACTCTGTGGGTGAGCCACTGTTTATTACTTACACCGTCGACTATTTACTCACTTATACCACTGGCCGACACCCCCAAATGGGCTTTGAACCACGCGTACACCAATCAGAGAATGAGTTGGTCAATGATTTTGTAGACCGCATGCAGAAGGCACAGGAGGAGGCTAAGGCCACGCTGACCAAGGCAAAGGATGACATGGTCCAGTACTACAATCAAGGATAGACTCCAGCTCCTCAGTACAAGCTTGGAGACCACCTAGATGCTGATAAGACCTGGGCCGGGCTCAGCGCAGCAAAGCTATAATTAGCAACTTTTGTTGATAGCAGTTTGGCGGCTCACTCAGGCGAACAGGCGCGACGCGGACGACACATGACTAGGCGACCACGGGATGTTTAGTGCACGGGACCTCTGGACCATGGGACTCGCCCACCTGACTGTTAACGCACGGACCGCACACATGACCTCGGGCTCAATAACAGGTCACTGATCAAAGATAGCCGGCGCCTTATAAGATTACGCGTTTAACGACTTGCCGACGGCTATCAGCAGGTCGCCACTTCTTCAGCCCCAGTGCCTAGCGATTAGCGACGCTTACCTTTACCGACGCTTAGCGACCTTGGCGACGCCAGCCCCCTTGATTGTTTCAGACCCCAGGATAGTCACCGTTTATTTGACTGCTTTCAGTGCTCACTTGGTGACTTAGCACTTGCCGACTGATAGACGCCGCGGGTTAGCTATTTCACATTCTATTCTTCTTGTCATAATCCATTCCCCATTTTGTTACTTAGCGACTTATAGTTTAATTAACACGGCGACTTAGTGCCTATAAATACTGTACATATTTTGTCTTAGGAGCATCGAATTCCATCCCCACAGTTCAGATCTCAACTTGCGCGCACTAAGTTCCTTGAAATCGCCAAGGGACTTACTGTTTTTACCGACTATGCTAAAGCTTGCCGCTTCTTTGCCAGTCTTGCCGACTGTCTAGGTGCTATACAAGCACACTTTGACTACGTTACATCGCCGAGTCCTTGCCAACTATTGGCACTCTAGCGCCTCGCAGGCGACACGGCTTAGATCGCTAAGCACCTTTCTGCCAATTACTAAATTTTCCTTAACAAACTAAGTCTCTGGGACCCTGCCCGGACTCCCTCTCAACTAGCGACCGCCCAACGCATTACCTTCTACAGTAGCTAGGTACCGTTTACCCTTGACAGTGCTTAGCGACTTTTGGGCGTCATCAAATTGGAGCCCACCGCGAGGGACTTTAGGGCAGAATTCCGCCAGAAACTTGTTTGCAACGCCAGCGCCACCTTCTAGTTCAGTTGGCAGGCGCCACTATCCCTTTCCACATTTCGCCTTCTACTCCCCAGTTACCTGGAGCCTTACCACGTCGCACCTTAGCGCAAGAACTTGCCGATTACACAACTGAGCTTACAGTCGACGACATCCCAGACCTTTTCCTCCGCCAACTAGACTTTGACGCTAGCGCACCTGGCACTCAGACTCCTCTTGCCGACTTAGCTCAGGGATCACCGCCTAGTCCTATCACTCCATTGTCACAACTATTCAGAACCCCCACTCCCTCACCTCCAGCTTCACCACTTCGCTTACCGACTACTTCGCTACCGACAACATTGTTACCGACCCGCACTATGGAGGCAGCTGTCGCTCAGCGCATGCCGCCTCGAAACCACTTCTCCGCTCCCAAATGGGATAAGACCAAACCCCGGGAACTCACTCAATACTTTAAGGAACTCGAATACCTCTTTCGCGACTGCAGCATTACCGACCACACCCAAATGAAGGAATACGCGGCACGTTATGTGTCATACGACACGGCAGAAACATGGACTGGCCTCAGGGAATTTAGCGCCCCTGCTGCCGCTCTTGGCGACAACCCCCCACCAGCAGCAACTTACGAGGACTGGAAGACCGCCGTGATTAGGCTCTATCCTGGCGCTGAAGCCTCTACACGTTATACGGTCAGCGAACTTCAGAAACTAGTACAGGACACTTTTGACAATGGCATATACACCCTTGGCGCCCTCTCGACTTATTACCGCGACTTCCAGAGAGTCGCCAGGTGGCTTTTACAGAACGGCAAGCTCTATGGGAATGAGGAACGTCGCTTATTCCAGCAAGGTATCCCCACATCACTATGGGCTAGGATTGCTAGGCGCTTGGAAATCACTCAGCCTAACCACCACCCGGAGGAGCCCTATAATGTGGACGACGTCTTTGAAGCTGGTAAGTGGATTCTTAAAGGCATGGACACTGGCGTAAGCGCCCCTTGTCCTGTTGCCGTCCCTGGTGTACTGCCTGTCCCTGCCGCCGCCATTGCTCCCTTACCGACCCCACCACCAGCCGATCGCTACATGAAGAAAGAAGATTTGGACACCACCATTGCTGCAGCAGTCGCTAGCGCCATGACCCGCATTGAAACCATGATCACTACTAGTCTTACCGCCTCTCGTAATCCCACCCCTGTTAATAACCTTTGCCATTTCTGTGGTGAAGTCGGCCACACTATGACAAGGGGCCGCTGTCCCACATTAGAAAACTACATTTGCCAAGGACGCATTCGCCGAGCTGCCGACGGTAAAGTGGTACTTCCCTCAGGCGCCATCATTCCCAATTACCCAGAGCTCAAGTCCTACCAAGAGCGCGTGGATGAATGGCATCGTAGAAACCCTGGCAACTTAGCAACTGGCACCTTTACCGGCAACGCTAACCCCGACGCAGAACAAGCTATGCAACAACAGATGGTACTTGAAGTTATGCATTTGGACACTTTTAGCGACTCGGGCCATTTCACTAAAGACGCACGTATTGAAAGCTTAGAAAAGGAATTGGCAATGCTGAAAAACCAGGTCTTTGACAGTGTGGAAATTAAGCAACCTAAACAGCCCCTCAAAGGATACCGTCCACTAGCACCTGTCACTGCCGACCCCGATGTCACTTCAGCGCCTACCGTTACACCCGCCCAACCATCTACCAACCCTGCCTCCATCGCTAAACCCGCTAACCCTGCAACAGACGCTAACAGTGCTCCCTTACCGCCTCTACACCCTTACGCGGGTTTGCCTGCATGCTATACCATGCCCGCCCAACGGAACTTTGCCGCCCCTGACAAGCGACCAGAAGGAGGATATAGACCCACTGCACCCATATATGACATAGAGAAATCCAACCATGTCTTCAGCCACATCATGAAAACGCCCATCACCCTGTCGGTAGAGGAACTTTGCAGCATAGCGCCAGACGTAAGAAATCAAGTCATAACAGCGGTAACCCCCAAGCGCACTCTTCAGGCAACGGTACAAGACGTTAGCGACATTGACGACGCACTACCTGGATTTTTGATTACTACTGACCCCACGCTTATTGACACCGACTTCGCACAACAACTCGCTAACGCCACCTCTGTGGACCCTGTGGAATCCTATATCAAGTCGCTAGCGCCAGGAGAAGACCCTGCAATCCTCACCGTCGCACAGGACTCACAAGCCATTTGCTCGATTATGCTCACCGTTGACAGTTGCCAAGAAATTGAAGCTATTGTAGATAGCGGGTCACAGATCATATCTATGTCAGCCAAAGTTGCCAATAACCTGAGCTTGATCTATGATCCAGGTATTGTGTTAAACATGCAAAGCGCTAACGGCATAGTAGACAGGTCGCTTGGACTTGCCAAGAATGTGCCGTGCACTATTGGCGATCTCACCTTCTACTTGCAAATCCACATCCTACGTTCTCCTGCATACAACATCTTACTTGGCCACCCCTTTGACGTTTTAGCGCGCTCCATAGTCAGGACCCTTTCAGACGACAAAACCACCCTCACGATTAGCGACCCCAACTCTGGCATCCGCCGCACGGTACCGACTTTCCCCAGAGGTCGCCAAAAAGAGAAGCTCACCAAGACACCTGCCTTCACTGAACAACACCCGGGCCATTCCAGGTGTTTTCACCCGCCATCGAGGAGGTGATTAGCGACGATCACGGAGATGTAGTGCTTACGCTAGATTATGACCACCAAAGTGGTCGTGTAAATATTGTTTCAACTGCTTATCTTGATTCCAAAGTACTTTCTCCCTCTCTTGACACTAGCGCTGATGCGCTTAATCCCAGTACGGACCCCAAAAACATACAATCACTTCCCGGCTCTGCTCTTGCCTACCTGTACCTTACCGCTTCTGACCAGTTTGACCGCTTCACTTCCCCCGATACGTATCTTGAAACACTCCCTAATTCCTTACACCTTGCTATTCTTGGACTGACACGCCCTAGCAACTCTGTTAGGGAATCATCCCCTCCCTTACCTACAGCCTCCACCTTTGCTGTTGCTAACACTAATAAACACAAAGGTGTTCAGGTCAAAAAGAAGTACAAGCCCGTAGCGCTTAAAATCAAGCCTGTCGCCAGCACGGTATCCAAAGACTTCAGAATCGAACGACGAATTCTTGGCGACCCTCTTGCTGACCTCCCAACTTTAACTCCCAATCCACCACCCTTCCAGCCGACTGGTCGCTTCACCGAGGATCGTCGCAAGCAATTCCTTAGCAACCATGACACTGGTTTTCTCACTTCATCAGAATTGGATGTGCTTACCGACCTTATGTCCAAACAGAACCAAGCCTTTGCCTGGGAAGACTCTGAAAGGGGTAGCTTCCGTACCGACTTCTTCCCACTGGTCGTCATACCGACTATCCCACACGTACCCTGGACTGAACATAACCGACCTATACCGCCTGGACTTGAAGCCGAGGTTTGCCAGATCATACGCAGCAAGATCAAGGCTGGCATCTATGAGCCTTCAAATAGTGCTTACCGCTCGCGCTGGTTCTGTGTCCTCAAGAAAAATGGTAACCTCCGTATTGTTCACAGTCTAGAACCGCTGAATAGGGTCACCATACGACACTCTGGCGTCCCTCCCTTTCCCGACCATGTTGCTGAATCCTTTGCTGGTAGAATCTGTGGTGCTACCTTAGACCTCTATGTCGGCTACGACGAGCACCTTATCCACCCTTCCTCATGCAACCTTACCACCTTTCAAACTCCCTTTGGCGCCTTGCACCTAGTCACCTTACCGATGGGCTGGACCAACTCAGTCCCCATATTCCACGACGACGTCAACTTTATCCTCCAACCCAAAATACCAGAATTCGTACAAAGCTTCATTGACGACGTTGGCGCTAAGGGTCCCAAAGACTGGCGACTCATTGATGGCCTCCCAGCGACTCACTCCGACAACCCTGGCGTTCGCCTAGCGCTATGGGACTTCTTCCAGCTTCTTAATCGCATTCTCCAGCGCATGAAGTATTGTGGCGGTACGTTCTCCGGCCACAAGCTTGTCTTATGCGCCCCTCACTTCAAGATCCTGGGCCATGTCTACACACCTAGCGGACGCGTTCCCGACAAGTCACACTTAGCGCTTCTGGAGCGCTGGGGTACCTGCCACGACCTGTCGGAGGTACGCGCCTTCTTAGGGACTGTTGGCGTCTTGCGCATCTTCATCAAGAACTTTGCCCACCGCGCTCACCATCTTAACCGACTCACATGCGCTAACACCCCATTTGAGTTTGGACCGGAACAAGTTGCCGCACAAAAAGACCTTGTCAAAGCGCTACAGGAAGCACAGCCCCTGGTACCTATTGATTATCAGTTGCCAGACCCAGTTATCCTGGCGGTGGACACCTCTTGCATTGCGGTTGGCTTCTTTCTCTGCCAATGCCTTAGTGACAACAGGAAGCAGAGGCGCTACAACCACTTTGGGTCCATCACGCTAAACGACAGAGAATCTTGCTATAGTCAGGCTAAACTTGAACTCTATAGCCTCTTTAAGGCTTTCCAGGCGCTAAGAATGTATCTCATTGGCGTACGCAACCTTATCGTGGAGGTGGATGCTAGGTACATCAAAGGTATGCTGCAGAACCCTGACATACAGCCCTCCGCCAGCATGAACCGCTGGATAGTCGCTATTCTGATGTTCCACTTTGAACTTGTACACGTCAAGGGCACTTACCACGGACCTGATGGACTCTCCTGACGCCCGTTGCAGCCTACCGACCCTATGCCAGACCATAGCGACGACGACACCTTTGACGACTGGATCGACCGCTTGCATGGGTTCATGCATCTTATACAACTTCCTATTCGGCTGCTCCGTAGCGACCAACCAACTAGCGCTTACTTACACTCCATCATTCCCTACCAGCCAACTCCCTTCACGGCCCCTCTTACATTCTTTACTGCAAACCTTACCGACCAGTCGCCAACCATCCGACGCGTTGAGGAATCCAAACCCCTACGAGAAAACAGTACCGACCTCACCTACGACTCAGTACCCAGGAGCGCTAAAGCCCAAGCAGACGACAACCGCCTAGACACCATTAAGGTTTGGTTGGACACCCTTAAGCGCCCTGACCATCTTAGCGACGACGAGTACGCCACTTTCATACGATATGCCACCAATTTCTTTACGAGCAACAATCGACTTTGGCGACGCAACAAGGATGGTGCTCACAAATTAGTGGTACAGCCTAGCAACCGACTCAAGATCCTACGCGCTATGCATGACGATTTAGGCCACAGGGGACTTTATGCTACATGGGCTATTCTGCTAGAACGCTTCTGGTGGCCTCACGTCAGAGCTGACGTCGCTTGGTACGTCAAGACTTGTCACTTGTGTCAGATTCAACAGACGCGCCAACTACTCATCCCGCCGACGGTCGCTATGCCAGCGCCTCTCTTCAGCAAGATTTATATCGACACCATGCACATGCCCAAATCTGGTCGCTACAAGTATATCATACAAGGTCGCTGCTCGCTTGTACACTGGCCAGAGTTCAGGATGCTACAAAAGGAAAACACTGACGCCATAGCTAAGTGGTTATTTGAAGACGTTATTTGTCGCTGGGGTGCGCTAAGGGAGATAGTTACCGACAATGGTGCCCCCATCATTAAGGCATTAACTTACCTCGCCAAAAAGTACAATATACACCACACCCGCATCTCCGGTTACAATAAACACGCTAATGGCCTGGTGGAGCGACCTCACTTTGACGTACGCCAAGCTCTCTTCAAGGCAATAGATGGTGACGAGTCTAGATGGAGCGAAGCGACCTATTCAGTCTTTTGGTCGGAAAGGGTAACTATATGCAAATGCATGAGGTGCTCACCTTACTATGCAGCTACGGGCACCCACCCCTTGCTCCCTGCCGACATCGTGGAGGCGACGTACCTTCAACCCGCGCCCAACTCCATCTTGTCCACTACCAACCTGATCGCCAGAAGAGCTATTGACCTTCAACGACGCAGTGAAGACTTAGCGAGCCTACACAAAACTGTCTTTAGCACTCGGTGCCAAGCCGCCCTCAGGTTTGAAACCGACCATAGCGCCACCATCAAGGACTACAACTTCAGTCGTGGGTCGCTAGTGCTCATGAGGAACTCCAAGATTGAGACCACCCACAACAAGAAGATGCGCCCACGCTACTTAGGACCATTGGTAGTTATCGCTCGCAACCGTGGAGGGGCTTACATGCTTTGTGAATTAGATGGGTCAGTACTGCACAGACCGGTTGCCGCCTTCCGCCTCCTTCCCTACTTAGCGCGTGAACAACTACCCTTACCGTGGGAGGCGCTAGACATTGATACTACCAAACTCAGGGAACTTGAAGAAACCGACCTTTTAGATGATGACGACTTACCGCCTCCAGAAGAAGACGACTTGTAGTCGCTAACACCCTCGCTAAGCCTTTCCTACTTACCAATGTTTCTTTATCTTTCTTAAGATTTTATTACTACACAGACTTTCTTTACATACCACAAGATGCAGCGCTAGCGCCCTATAGGCGACTGGCACCTTGCACAACTCTTACACAAGGGTTTTCCGCCATGATGATCTTCTGAGCGTTCCCTTAAAAACTCAAGTCGCTAAAACCTCACTTTCTGCTAAGTCTTTTCTTTCACAAGTCCTTCTAGTCCACAATCCCTTACTATACACACAGACTTTCTTACTACCGATTTCTTACTTCACACAATATTGCAAGTCCCAAGATATTTTATATTACATTTTTCTACTCCGAGTTCAAGCTACGTACGAGAATACTAAAATGTTCAAAATTTTTACAGGCGCTAGCGACTAGGCCTGGTCACGGTCGGCAGGGAAGGAGAAAGGCGGGAGCGGGAAGAGATCCTTGGCTTGGACATTGTTCCTCTCTTGCCAAGCCAGCGCCTCCTCGCAATCCTGCTGGTAGCGCCTCAAGATGGCGACACTGCGCCCCAGTGTCCTCCTCCGCATCCTCAACCCTGCCATCTTGTTGTCGACAGCCCGCATCTCCCACACCATCACCGACTCTATACCAGCGGCACGCTCCATGAACCTCGCCAGCTCCTCTGGCGACCTCATACCAGTAACAGGGTAAAGGAGTTCTTCACCCAACCAATCGAAGTTGCCACCGGTTACTCGCGAGGCCAGAAGTGGTGTCCAGCGTGAATCCATCCTAGTGACTGGGGAGGGACGTATGGTTTGTTCAAAGTCTTTGTCGCCAGAAGACATTTTGCAAGCGGCCGCCAACTGAGAACGATAGTCGGTTAGCGACACCCAACGCCTGGAGAGGAGTCTTACCTCCTCCTCTCCTGCCTGCTCCTCCTCCTCTCCCTCCAGGTCGCCAATGCAGGGAGGCTGGGTCTCCGCCAGCCTAACAGCAATCTCTGCCAAGTCGCCAGTGACGGAAGGAGAAGGCGACCGACTAACCAAAACAGATTAGGCGCTAACTTTGTAAGCAGTTAACAATCACTTACCGGATGCCGCTAGGCCCCGCAACAGGGGAAGACCTCGCCCCGACAAGGGACCCAAGGACAACCTCTGCTAAATAGGTAGTTGCTAACCAAGTAAAGAAGAAAAAACAGAAAACATACCTCTTGACTGGCCAAGGCGGCGCTTAGCCCCTTGAGCAGGACTCAGAGGGGATCCAGCCCTCTTACCGACCCAACGCCCCTCACGCAGCTCTGCTGACCTCTCTCGTTCTACCGCCCTCCCCTTTCTCTTGGCGGTCCCTCCCCTCTGTGGAGGCCAGCTGCCAGTTGACTTGGCAGGAGGCGGCAAAGGCTCCTGAGTCGGAAGCGCCAGACTCTCGCCAGAAATGCTAGCGACCCCGCCAGCCTCCACCAACGCCTGCTCCTTCAGCACAAACTCCCTAGCGCGTCTGACTCGTATCGACCGCTCAAAAGTCTGCTTGACAATAGGGTCCTCCTTGCCGCGCTCACGGGACTTGAGGCCCTGGTAAGTGCAGGCCCACTTAAGAGCGTCGCAGCGGTAGCACAGCAAGACGCCAGTCGGGAACCAGCAGGCCTCCGGATCGTTGTCAGCCCAGCATTTGTTGCACTAAAGGTTGAATTAGGACAGAACGGTCGCTAAGAAGCAAGCACTTACGGCGCCCTTGGAATCCTTATACGCTTGGCGCTGATCAGGCGCCACCGTCTTCTTTCCCTTTGCCCCTTCCATCACTACACCAGCCTCCATCCCGGTATCCAAAACTACCTCCAAGCGCCGGGTTGCCAACAAGTCTCGTAACTCCACATCGGTAAAAATGGTTTGGGTAGGCGCCTGAAAGGATAGTCAGTCGCTAACAACTAGGGACGGAACAACTTCCTTACCTCGTACATGGGCGCCACCCTTGAAGACTTACGAGACTAGCACGACAATGCTTAGCGACTACAACAAAGCGACTGAGCCAAAAAGATGCGCACCTTATGAGGAGAAGAAGTTGTAGAGCCCCGCCTAGGAGCCGCTGGCGCAGGGCTCTCGGCGCCAGCGGCCACTTGTGGTACCGGACAAACACGACGGGGCTCCTGACCCATGGTAGCAAGGTCGTCCTCAGTCGGCTGACTGGGAAGAGGCACCAGCCGAGAAGAAGACGCCACGGGAGCGCCAGCAACAAGAGGAGAGGAAGGACCATCCTCCAAAATGTCCGCCAACTCATCGCCAACGGAAGGGATGGCAGGAAGGGGAAGTCGCTAAATGGTCAGCCATGAGACAAAAAGTACAGTCGCTAACGACATACCAGCAAGGCCATGTATGGCGCTAACCAGGCAGTGCCCTCATACTCGGCAGCCCAAGCAACACACCACTCCCGCAGCATCGCCTCGTCATCCCACGTCATCCCTGATGACCGGTGGACCTCCCACCGCTCCAACAGCCGCAACATCCCTACCACTAACTCTTGGGAAGCGCCAGCTTCATCGCCAAGGTGCCATGCCAAAAATAGCGAGGCCTTAAAGATGAAGGAAAGCGCGCGGGCGCTGGCATCGGTAGCGGCAGGGGCAGAGGACATTAGTGTGGGAAATCAACTGCTTACAGAGGACTCCAGAAATCGCCTGCTTACAGGGGATTTCAATGAAGTTACGATTATAGTCGCCAGACCTTTTAAGGACAGGGATTAGGCGCACGGACCAGGTAACAACACGTGATATCGAGGTTGACTGAGGACAGTCAATTTTTCAGTTGGGAGGAGATGATAAGACCTGGGCCGGGCTCAGCGCAGCAAAGCTATAATTAGCAACTTTTGTTGATAGCAGTTTGGCAGCTCACTCAGGCGAACAGGCGCAATGCGGACGACACATGACTAGGCGACCACGGGATGTTTAGCACACGGGACCTCTGGACCACGGGACTCGCCCACCTGACTGTTAACGCACGGACCGCACACATGACCTCGGGCTCGATAACAGGTCACCAATCAAAGATAGCCGGCGCCTTATAAGATTACGCGTTTAACGACTTGCCGACAGCTATCAGCAGGTCGCTACTTCTTCAGCCCCGGTGCCTAGCGATTAGCGACGCTTACCTTTACCGACGCTTAGCGACCTTGGCGACGCCAGCCCCCTTGATTGTTTCAGACCCCAGGATAGTCACTGTTTATTTGACTGCTTTCAGTGCTCACTTGGTGACTTAGCGCTTGCCGACTGATAGACGCCGCGGGTTAGCTATTTCACATTCTATTCTTCTTGTCATAATCCATCCCCCATTTTGTTACTTAGCGACTTATAGTTTAATTAACACAGCGACTTAGCGCCTATAAATACTGTACATATTTTGTCTTAGGAGCATCGAATTCCATCCCCACAGTTCAGATCTCAACTTGCACGCACTAAGTTCCTCGAAATCGCCAAGGGACTTACTGTTTTTACCGACTACGCTAAAGCTTGCCGCTTCTTTGCCAGTCTTGCCGACTGTCTAGGTGCTATACGAGCACACTTTGACTACGTTACGTCGCCGAGTCCTTGCCGACTATTGGCACCCTAGCGCCTCGCAGGCGACACAGCTTAGATCACTAAGCACCTTTCTGCCAATTACTAAATTTTCCTTAACAAACTAAGTCTCTGGGACCCTACCCGGACTCCCTCTCAACTAGCGACCGCCCAACGCATTACCTTCTACAGTAGCTAGGTACCGTTTACCCTTGACAGTGCTTAGCGACTTTTGGGTGTCATCAACGCTTCCAACATTGCAACCACTCAACTCTTGCAAAAGCTCTCACACTGGCAACTGGGACTGTACGTGGTTGAACATCAGGTAGGACCCCTGTAAGGGCGACCTCTGAAGGCTATGGCTCAGTCACACAGCTGGCAGAGGGAAATCCAAAGTATATTTATATATAGGTAATACAACAATAACTACTCACCTGGCAGAGGGAAATCCAAAGAGAACAAGTCTAGGGATTTCCTATGCCAGGAGTGACGCTTCCAAGGCTCCAGAAGCGTGGGAAGTAACTGTATAGTATGACAAAAGCCACAATAAAATTTATAATCTAAAAAAGGAAAATCTCCGAAAATAATCAAAAACTCGGAAATTGCCGTTGCCAGAGGTCATGCACATGTCTCATGTGACTTGCTTAGTAATTTGGAGGCTAGCCTCGAGATGACTAAGCCTCTGGAAGCGGTGGCTACACTTGTTTGAATGATAACTAAAGAACCAGAGCACCTCAAGGGCTGAGAATAGTACCAATAGATAGTGTTGAAGGAATAGAAGCAGTAAAGTAAAAGAGTGACAGCAGAAATAGGGAAATAAATAGAGGAAGAATGAAAGAATAAGGAGTGGAAGAAGGGAGAAATGAGGAGTCCCCTGACATCACTCCCTCTCTAGAGTGCGGCGTCTCAACGCGCTGGGTAGAAGTAATTTTGGACAGCCTGGTCAACCTTGGAAAGAGAGTAGATGCCTCTAATTGCCCGGGGAACATTAGGGTGCTGCTGGTAGAATTCCTGGACTAAGGCAGGAGCATGGACATTTTCTTGTGGTTCCCAAGAGATGCCCTCAATTCCATAGCCCTTCCACTTGACCTTGAACTGAAGCTTGTTTCAGAAGAGTCGACTGTCTAGGATCCGTTCCACTTCATACTCTTCCCTGTCGTCTACAAGAACTGGAGGTGGTGGTGGCTGTGGGCGTCGACCTGGAATTGGGTCATCTGGTGCAGGAGAAAGCTTCACCACATTGAAGACTG
>QLOM01017697.1:0-15124 GCA_003313785.1 Termitomyces sp. MG148 | reverse complement strand
TGATATATTTAGTCATATTACGTCATGAAACACCCGAGGCGTGAAAAACAGTGTCCACTAAATCGCATTTGGCCTTTGCCACACATCCGGACCTTGCACACTTGTCCAATTCTGATCAAAAGTTGCACTACATGTATTGAAAGCATATACAATGTTTTATATCATATTTTTATACACCTGCAGCACTTAGACAGACCAAAACTACACACAGACGAAACTTCGAGACATTCAAACCCAGCTTATTATGTCAGGTTCTGACCAATCACTAAAAATTCCCAGGCTTCATCGCATTATATAGAGATTTAGTCAAATCCAATATTGTGGTCTGATCTAGCTACTGCATGAATCGTGCATGACCTCAAATATCATGGTATATTAGCTCCTACACCTCCATCTGTGATCTCTGCCTTTGGACTAAGTCTTGTTGTCAGCCTCCCATGAAACAAGTTCATCCTTTGCCCATCTCAGCTGAGGGCTGGAGCATGGCCTCAGTAGACTTCATTGTTGAGTTACTAGACTCTCATAGATACAATGCAATCATAGTGGTAGTAGATCTCTGTAGCAAGCATGCTCACTTCATTCTGACACACACTGCCTGCTCTGCCATGGGTGCTGCTAACCTGTACTGGAAGCATGTCTAGAAACTCTATGGGTTGTCATATGCCTACTATACGTCTCAGACCATGGACCTTAGTTTGTGGCAGAGTTCACTATAAAACTGTATTGCCTTCTCTATGTCAAACTCCACACTTCCACTGCCTACCACCCTCAGTCTAATGGCCAGACCAAGCATGTAAACCAAGAGCTAGAACAGTATCTTCAACTCTTCTGCAATGAATGACAGAATAACTATAATGACTTGTTACCAAAGGCAGAATTTCAATACAACAACTATGTACATGCTGCCACTGTCAAGGGACCAGTCTTTGGACCATGTCCAACCCTATTCCAAGCTTAGTCCGACAATATGCCTAGTCTTAGCAGATCCAACTGGCCACTCAGCCCACCCTTTCCCCTTCCATAGTCAGCCTTGATGAGCCATATGCCCAGACCTTACTCAGCATTGATTATTGTTAGTCATACTCCTTTACATACCAGGGCCCAATTAGTAAACAGTATTAGTAATAGCACAGCCACCAATGTAGTATATATAGGCAGCCTGTGGGATAGAATATCCTCAGGCTGAACAATAGCAGTGTTCTTCTGGCCTATCCACCGAACCGACCGTAAGCTTATCTAGCGCTGTCCAACCCTCTGTTAGCCTTGCTTGCCTCTTGCTCAACTCCTGCCTGCCTCTGTGCTTGCTTGACTCTTGCTTGCCCCTTGCATTACTGACTCTGTGGAAGGAGTTTTGCAGACGTCAAGCATTCCCCTTACAGCCACCCAGATGTCTTCTTGTTTTTTGGACACCAGTCAACACCATTGGATGGGATTTAAGCCTTATAGACAACCTTCAGAGAACAAAGCTGTCAATGAGTTCATCGATCAGATGAAGGCAGCCCAAGAGGAAGCCAAGGCAGCTTTAACTAAGGCAAAGGATGACTTGGCCTGCTATTACAATTGTAGGCAAACTCTAGCCTCTAAGTACAAGCCTGGAAATCGAGTCTGTTTGGATGCCTTCAACATTGCTACCATCTGACCTTCTCAGAAGCTCTTTCATTGTTGTCTAGGACCCTTTTCTATAGTAAGGCAGGTAGGCCCACTAGCCTATCAACTTAAGCTGCCTAGTGAAATAAGTCAACTCCATCCAGTCTTCAATATGGTGAAGCTCTCTCCTGCACTAGATGATCCAATTCCAGGTTGATGTCCACAGCCACCACCACCTTCAGTTTTGGTAGACGACAGAGAAGAGTATAAAGTGGAAGAGATCCTAGACAGCCAATTCTTTAGAAACAAGCTTCAGTTCAAGGTCAAGTAGAAAGGCTATGGAATTGAAGACATCTTCTGGGAGCCACAAGAGAATGTCCATGCCCCTGCCTTGGTTGGGAATTCTATCAATAGCACTCCAATGCTTCCTGGGCAATCAGAGGCCTCTATTTTCTTTTCAAGGTGGATCAGACCATCCAGAACTACTTTTATCCAGCATGTTGAGACACCATACTTTAGAGGGGGAGTGATGTCAGGGAACTCCTCACTTCTTCCTTCTTTTACTCTTTTTTTTTTCTTTTTTTTTTTTATCAATATTATTGTGTTGGGCACATAGTGCCATGGTACATGGTACTATGAGGTTAAATAAGCTACGAGGTCAGAGGAATTCCACTCCCCCCCACTATGCAGAGAATGAGAGGGCTGGCTTTCCTTCACCGTTTTAGACCCCTCTCTCCTCTTGCTGACCAGAAGCGTGGAATGAAATGTGTGTAGTATGAGTTAGGCAGCAACAAAGTCCACCCGTAGTGCGGGTGGTGATGGGTCAAGCAGCGCAGTTGCAGTCTCATCCATAAGGGAAGGTAAATGAATTGAGGTCTGGATGGGAGTAAGGCTGGTGCCGACATTAGTAAGTGATATGATAAATTGTAAGTGAGATAGAGGAAGCAACCACTATGGGTGGTGCCTGCATTGTTAGGGGTTCAATAATTGCTTGGGCATGGAGAATCTCTTTGTTGCGCGTGCACAAATCTGAAAAAATGCTTGGAAGCGTCAGAGGCTGAGAGGATATAGGACAAGGACTCAGCTTTCTAGCAGAGCATGCGTTGTAGGTGCTGCTGCCTCTCATGGTGGTAGTGTGGGCAGACTAGGAGCAAGTGGTGGACTGTCTCAACAACTAGACCTCCGCAGTGTTGGCACACTGGGGTTTCTGAGTGTTGGATGCAAAATAGGTGATGGTTGAGTGCAATGTGTCTTGTCCAGAGTTGTGTGAGAAGGGCTGAGTGGTGGCAGTCGAGTGATTTGGTGAGGGTCATGTAGCGTTTGGAGGGGAGTGATTGATTGAGTACATGCATAAGAGGGTACCTAGGGGACTCCCTCCACCTGTGTTTCCACACCATTTGCAGCTTTGTTACGGCAGTGTGTCTCATGGCTGTGATGCTCACTGGTAGCTGTTTCTGCTGCAGTGTCAGAGGGAGGTGCTTCAAATCACTTGTGTGGCCTTGCACTGCCTTCTTGGCCAGCAAGTTGGCTTGCTTGTTGGGTCTGAAGTTGATGTGGCCAGGTGTCCAGTGGATCTGTAAGTCAATAACATTTCTCTGCCGATCTGTCCAGCAACTGCTGCGTTGCAGGGTAGTTCACTGTGGCTGGGCTCTCACTAGCCAGTCCTGTTTAATCTGGAGTAATTCTGTGGCAGTGTGGACAAGGTTGAGCAAGTAGTGGCCAGGATGTGAGTGCTGATTGAGAAGTGCCTTGATGGAGGCTTGGCTGTCGCTGCCAACCACAGATATTGGGGGGAGCCTCTGGCCTAGGTTGGTGAGCAGGTAAATTGCTAGGAACATACCAACCACCTCCACTTCATAGACCGTATGTTCAGTATCCGGACCCAGGTGAAAACAGAGAGAGGTCTCCTCTCTGCCACCGATGTAGAGAACTGCCAATGCTCCAATGCTCTCTTTGAGACTAGATCCGTCACAGTAGACCACCACCTGGGATGCCTCTAAAACTTCTGTGGCTGAGATTAGTGCGGCTTCTTTGTTATCCTTGATGTGGTGTGTGAATGCCGGGACGTAGCTCGGCCACCTGCAAATTGGTTCCATCATCTTGATATTGTCAAGAGCAATGCTTGTAGTAAAGAATAGATAATGCAGTGGAGACTTGTGCTTGGTAACAAAACACCTCACTGCCCTGCAGATGGTTACATAGAGAGGGTGAGTCTTAGGAAGAGATGAGAGGCGCACCACTGCTCGGAACAGTACTTTCTAGAATAATAAATCCACTGGTAGCAGGTTAGCATGTAAGTCCAGTACGTTTCTAGCTGTAGTGCTCAAAGCTCTGGTGACTAATTTGGCTGCTCGCCTCTGGGAAGGGATGAGCTTGTTGGTGGCTGCAATGGAGCCAAGTCTCTTCACCCCAGAGGAGGAGTCATAGATGTTGGTGTACCAAACATCCACAGCATATGTGATTGCAGGGACTGCCACTGTATTGTATAGTTGATGCACGCGCTGCAGAGGCATGCCTCCAGATGGCTTGGAAAGCCTTGCAATCTGGAGGGTCCACCATGCCGCTTTGGCTACAATGTGCTGGGTGTGGGCATTCCAACGGAGCCTGGGATCAAATACAACCCCAAGGTATTTGTATGTTAGCACTGTGCTGACATTCTGAGAGGTCTGCAAGCCATCGTGTTCAGTGCGTGTGAGTACTAGGTCATCTGACAGCATGGATGAGGTGACTCTTGGAAAGTCCATGAGCGCAAGCTTCAAGAGCTCAAAGAGTGAATTATGCGATGTGGACTATGAGAACCCACCATCCATATGCTGCATCATATCAGAAAAGATGCCGCAAGTCTTGTCAAAAGTCCTTGCAATAGCAAGAAACATTGAGTCATTGACAAATCCAAACAAAAACTCTAATTTGGAGGCTGGGGCGGCCGTCAATATGAGGGGGGCGTTATAAAATGCGTAGAGAATCATTGAGAGGGGGCAGCCCTGTGTAATTCCATTTGAGACATCAAGGGGTTCGGATACAAAATTGTCAAATCTAAGTCTTGTGGTTCAGTTAGTTAACATTCTGCGTATCAGATGGATGTAGCTGCTTGGGACTGCACGCTCTTGCATGTTGTGCAGGAGTCGGTCCCGGACAGCGTTGGGGAAGGCTCCCTGAATATCCAGGAATAAAGCTGATGCAACCCTCCCAGACCTCCATGCATCTTTGATTTTGCTTACTATTGAGTGCATCACATCCGTTGTATTGTGGCCTGGTCAGCCTCCAAACTGGCCCACTGGGAGCATTCCGTGCTTTTTGGCTAGAAAAAAAAAAGATAGATCAGCCGCCACAATAGTAGAGAGGAGTTTTCCAATTGTGTTGAGAAGGCCGATGGGCCTGTAGGTGCCCGGCTTACTGTAGTCCGGCTTCCCCGGCTTACAGAGGACAAGCGTGGTTGATGTCAACCAGCTGTTGTGGTAGGTGTCCAGCTCAAGGACTGCATGGAAGATGTATGCTAGGTAGGGAATGAGCACTTCGGCGCACTTTTTAAGAACAACATTTGGAATCCTGCCAGCGCCGCCTGTATGCGCCTGTGATTGAAGAAACACATGTCTGGCAATGGATGTGGGTATGCTGTGCCGGGAATTATAGGGGAGGGGGGGGGAGGGGGGAAGAAGGACTCAGCTAAGAACTGCACTTTATCTCCATTTGTTGAAGCCCAGACCGTGTTGCCTTCTGCCATCCTCTATAGCTCAGGGATTCTATCACTGGAGAAGTCAGTTGCTTTTCTCACAACGTATTTGTTAGCCGTGAATATCTGCCTAGCGTCAATGTGCTCAGTGTCAGGGGACTAGTCTCCAGACTGTGTCCAACCCTATTCTGAGCTTAGTCTGACGATACGCCTATTCCTAGCAGATCTGACCAGCCGCTTGGCCCACCCTTTCCTCTTCCATCTTGTAGTAGTCAGCCTTGATGAGTCATATGCCTGGACCTTACTCAGCATCGATTATTGTTAGTCATACTCCTTTACATACCGGGGCCCAATTAGTAAACAGTATTAGTAATAGCACAGCCACCAATGTAGTATATATAGGCAGCCTGTGGGATAGAATACCCCTAGGCTGGACAATAGCAGTGTTCTTCTGGCCTATCCACTGAACCAACTGTGAGCTTATCTAGCGCCATCCAACCCTCTGTTAGCCTTGCTTGCCTCTTGCCCGACTCCTGCTTGCCTCGGCACTTGCTCAACTCTTGCTTGCCCCTTGCATCACCGACTCTGTGGAAGGAGTTCTGCAGACGTCAAGCGTTCTCCTTACACTCAAGCCATTCTAGCCAGTGCTGGCTTTTTGCCTCACATATGCGTTGCGCCATGAGCTTCAAAAGACGTGCCGCCTTGGCCACTGCTGGGTGACCCACAATGTCGTGGAATCTAAAGGCTAAGGTGTTGGCGTGGTTGCGCTCCCTCTTCAGAGCCATCAGCTCTTTACTCCACCAGCGTTTGGTGAACAGGCATGGAGCATGGATAGGTACAATTGAGTTATCATTGATAACCTCCTGGATTGCCGCTGTCAGCGACGTAACATTCCAGTCAAAGTCTTCCTTTGAGGTAATGTGTTGTGCCGGGGAGAGGGGTGTCAGCTTCTTCTTAAGAGCATTATTGAACGCAGCCCAATCAACGGTTCTAAAATCCCTTGAAGGCCTAGGGGTGGCACGGGAGATTGGTAGATTGACTACTGTGATCACTGGGAGATGGTCAGCTAGTGGGGGGTGTAGCGCTGGTGCCACGTTGCAGGACACAATCAGGTCAGCTTGGTTGCGCCTACTCCACACATTGTCTGGTCGGATCCAGCGACCCAAAATGGTCTGCAGTGTGGGTGTGCCTGGAGGGAGCGTGAGCTCCATGTTATAGGTGCTGAGGAGACAGAAGAGGATGCGCAGGTCCTCCTCCGAGGAGTTGAGGTGGCGGTTCTCAACGGTCTCCCATAGCAGATGGTGATGGTTGAAGTCACTGAGCTACATCATGTGGTCGGCGTCCGAGGCGCAGATCTGTGGGGAGTTAGTATGTAGGAAGGTGGAGAGAGCAGACAGACTGTTGTTGTTTTAGACAGTTGTTGTAGATATTAAAAATGGTCATCAAGCTGTGGCTACCATTGAACCTTACGGCTGTGATATCTGGTGATGGCACATCTAGGAAAGTGTAAGAATCCGACAGAATGTTGGCGTTGATGAGCAGGACCAAGCACGGGCGGTCGGCCCCATCAAGGCAATGGGTTTGTGGGTAATGGACAATCTACCGTGAGGAGGCTCTTGTCTTCCCAAGTTTGTTGAGGTAAGGTTTTTGGAGGGCCAGAATGTCCCAGTTTCTGGGGTTGGCTGTGTTGAGCATGGTGGCCTGCATGATGTCAGATTTGTGCAGGTTCTGTTGCCAAATTCAGAGGGATCACGGAGCATCTGGTCCTATACTCATTGTTGGATAGCAGTCAAAGTGGGGCTGGGCTCATGGGGCTGCACAAAGTCCAGCAGAGAAGTTTGGAAGCATTGGCTAGATGCCAGGGTTGCTGAGGTGCCCTAGTCAACCCATGGTGTAGCAGCTGGAGGGGAGGAGGAGGCTTTTCTTGTGTTTAGCACCCAAGTGGTTGGGTCACCTGTGGGAAAAAAGGGCATGTTGTTTTTGGGGTAGCACTTGTCGAGGTCAGCAAAGTGTCTAATAAACTCAGGGCAATTTCGCAATGTGCTCACATGCGAGGAACTGTTGCCGCACGTAGCACACTTGGCTTGCAAATCGCTTGGGCAATCCCAAGACTGATGTGCTGTACTTGAGCATTGGGCACAGCAGGGGGTGTTAGGACACTTAGCTCTGAGGTGGCCATATTTGTGGCAGTTATTGCAATGCATAGGTTCACAAATGTTCTTGTGTATTACTACGCGGTGCCCCACGATGTATATGTGCTCTTGGAGCAGGGTGTTGGCTATGTCCGCTGACTTGCATGACATTTTAACTGAGGCCAGGCATTGTGTCAGCGACCTGTGCTCAGCTTTCTTCAACCATGTCGCTGCGGTGATTGATCTAATTGGGAGGTTGTTGTTGCCTTCGAATGCGGACAGGTTGTCCGGATTGGTTGGGTCAAACTCACTCCTGCAAGGGACAAAGCGAATGATTAAATTATGAGCTTTGTCAATTACCTTGGCCGACTGTTCAAGGTTGGCTGTGGCCACTGCCCAATCCAGGTCGTGGGCATATCCACAAAAGTGTTCTGCCGACTCTGCTGTGTCAAACTCAAGTAGATAAGCTCCATGTACTAAAGCAGATATCCCTTGTACCCAGGTGGTTGTTACAGTGAACGCCGAGCCATCTCCCACAGCAAGGTCACCCATGGCTTTGTCAACCTCTGCTAGGTGCTTATTGATACGCTTGCATAGTTCGTGGTTGCCGCTAGGGGAGTGGTCTTGCAGAGAAGAGGAGTCTGTAGGATTGACTTTGACTAAGACTGTCTTGGTGTCATGAAGAAGCCGTTGTTGGAGTCAAGTATGCAGAGTTGATAGGTCAGGATTGAAGTTGGCTGGAACCTGATGGGGGGCTGGAGTGCAGTTAGCTGCTGCAATATTTGCCCAAGTGGGGCGGGGGACGGCGGCGTGTTGACAGTCTGGGTTGAGTTGAGTTTGGTTGCTACTTGGTTGAGAGAATCTGCGGCTGCAATCAGTTGCACGGTTGAATCCTTGAGAGCTAGGGTGGTCTTGGCCTGTGTGGCACTGGTGGCAAAGACAAACTCCAATGACGTCAAGAGGCTGGTGGCAACATTACCAATTCAATCAAGTACCTTGCATGCTACTGCGTCCGCAATGCTCTCGGCTGATTTATCAGTGATGTTGTCCTCCAGCAGGAATGCCACTGCTAGAACAGCATTCCTTGCATTGCTTTTGAGGTGGGTGCCTTTGGTGACCAGGACCGCTGTCATCAGCACACGTACAAGTTTGTGTGGTTGTATGATTTGCCAGCCAGGATCCTGTCAGGGGACTGGTCTCCAGACCGTGTCCAACCCTATTCCAAGCTTAGTCCAACAGTACACCTATTCCTAGCAGATCTGACCAGCCGCTTAGCCCACCCTTTCCCCTTCCGTCTTGTAGTAGTCAGCCTTGATGAGTCATATGCCTGGACCTTACTCAGCATTGATTATTGTTAGTCATACTCCTTTACATACTGGGGCCCAATTAGTAAACAGTATTAGTAATAGCACAGCCACTGATGTAGTATATATAGGCAGCTTGTGGGATACAATATCCCCAGGCTGAACAATAGCAGTGTTCTTCTGGCCTATTCACTGAACCAACGGTAAGCTTATCTAGCGCCGTCCGACCCTCTGTTAGCCTTGCTTGCCTCTTGCCCAACTCTTGCCCACCTCTGCGCTTGCTCAACTCTTGCTTGCCCCTTGCATTGCCAACTCTGTGGAAGGAGTTCTGCAGATGTCAAGCGTTGCCCTTACAGATCCAACCTATGGTTTCCATCCAGCATCTAGCGTCATTGACCGATTTGACCAGGCTGGTGTTGCCGTTGAGCAGGGCTCCAATATTGGTGCAGGTTGATGTCAGGGGACTCCTCATTTCTCCCTTCTTCCACTCCTTATTCTTTCATTCTTCCTCTATTTATTTCCCTATTTCTGCTGTCACTCTTTTACTTTACTGCTTCTATTCCTTCAACACTATCTATTGGTACTATTCTCAGCCCTTGAGGTGCTCTGGTTCTTTAGTTATCATTCAAACAAGTGTAGCCACCGCTTCCAGAGGCTTAGTCATCTCGAGGCTAGCCTCCAAATTACTAAGCAAGTCACATGAGACATGTGCATGACCTCTGGCAATGGCAATTTCCGAGTTTTTGATTATTTTCGGAGATTTTCCTTTTTTAGATTATAAATTTTATTGTGGCTTTTGTCATACTATACAGTTACTTCCCACGCTTCTGGAGCCTTGGAAGCGTCACTCCTGGCATAGGGAATCCCTAGACTTGTTCTCTTTGGATTTTCCTCTGCCAGGTGAGTAGTTATTGTTGTATTATCTATATATATTCTAATATACTTTGGATTTCCCTCTGCCAGCTGTGTGACTGAGCCATAGCCTCCAGAGGTCGCCCTTACAGTCGAGAGCTGACGTGGCTGAGGAGGGGTGTCTGGGGGACCAAAGCCAAAACTCCCAGGTATTTGTCTAGATGACTGTCTGGCAGTTGAAGTCATCTTCGGTGAGCGTTGGGTGCAATGAGAAGCGACAACTATGGAATAAGATGGCTTGTTAGACCATATGAAAGCACAGAGCACGAGAAGATGTTGATGCAAAATTGGTTCAATTAAAATTAGTCAATGTGACACCAGGTCGGACTTAATTTTATTTTACTTCTTTCGCGAGTTCGTGGGGCTTAATGACACTCACGCACACTTTCGATAGTTTTGTAATGTAATAAATTTTATTTGATTTTTAAAAGCTTTTCGAATTTAACTTAATTCAAACAACTTTTGGTGGGCTCAATAATAAAATGGATTAAAATAAAAACCCGAAGCTAATATAATTGCTCGTAGGCCTAAGTCGTTGCGCTCCCTGGGGACACTGAGCCGTGGCGAGTAATTGCTTGCCCGTTCTCCCCGAAATCTTCTCCCTTTTATATCTGTTGTTTCGTGCACGGACCATCGTCGGTACGCGTGCGTCGTGCTCGGTTGCTCGGTAAAGCCGTTTACCGAGTCTGGGCATTGGTTTTGGTACTGCCGAGATGGCTAATCTTTTTGTGCCAGTTTCTTCTTCATCGATTCTCCCTTCTCTGCGCTTCTCCAGTTCCTTCTGGTTGTCATCAGCCGTCGTTTGGTCTCGCGTGCCACGTGGTAGGAGTATGAGGTGGGGAGAGCATGGGGAGAGTACGAGGTAGACGGGGGAAGAGCTGCAGTCGGCCGAATTCAATTATGATTGCATAATTGATCGGTTGATGGATTTGATCTCGGAGAACGGTCCGAGATCTGTTCCCATCATTTGCTGCCTTGGTTTGGCTTGTTGCCATTTGATCGCGGACTTTCTGCCAGTTTCTTCGAATTGCTCGTTGCTGAGTCAATTGTAGTGGTGTGTTCTTGGTGGCTTTTTCTGAGGTACGTCTTGGTCTACAGTTTTCGACCTTTTAAGCTTACAGTTTTCAGCTTTTCTGCAGACTTTTTAGGGCAACAAGATAAGTTTTATTTATTTATTTGTTATTTTGTTTTCCTTTTCACTCAGTTCCTGTCTCGTATTTGAGACAGGTGTATCAATGTATAGAATTGCTAACTAAAACTTAAGACTGGCCAGGACCCTGGAAGGGATGATGGGAGTCAAAAGTCAAGAAGTGTCCCTCTTTTTCTCTTTATTCCTTCATTCTCCCTTTATTCATTTCTTTATTTCTGCTGTCACTCTTTTATACTTTACTGCTTTTATTCTTTTAACACTATCTATTAGTACTATTCTCAGCCTTTGAGATGCTTTGGTTCTTTAGCTATCATTCAGACAAATGTAGCTAACACTTCCAGAGGCTTAGTCATTGCCAGGCTAGCCTGACAATTACTAAGTAAGTCACATGAGACATCAAAATGCAGTCTTGTGATGTCTGGAGCAATTTTCAAGTTTTTCACTATTTAGGTTAGGATTAGCCATTTCTGTTGATCTGTATACAGTACACTATCTCATAATGCATAGCGTTTGTCCTGCCCCCAAAGCTATGCATTATCAGATATATGCAAGACCAAGATATGTCATACAGTGTTACATATGTGTGACTATACATATCATATTTCAACATTTGACATTACATAGCACTAAAAAAGCTATCTAACTTAGTTTGAGTCAGAGAATCAACTTGTCTATGCTTCAACTGAGCCCAAAACTTGTGCAGCTGCTGAGGGAGCTCAAGGGGAAAGTCAACATCAGCATATTTCAGAGATTGCCACTCAAGTTTCTCAATCAGTGCAATAAGTTCTGCTATTGAACAGTCACTATGAGGATCTGTTCCTCTTCATTGTCAGACTTTTCTATCTCCAAGACTTCTTCTCTCTGCTCCACCATCTCATGTTGGACAAGAGCATAGGGCTGAGGTTCATGAGGTTTATGGTGTGAAGGAGATTTGGGCATTCTATATGGTCTGATAGGTTGATCTCAAACACCAGTTCACTTTTTTTTTATTTCTATTCCAAATTGTGGCTTAACTATGACTGGACATGTAATTTTCCCTGACACAACTCTGACTACTCCTAAAATAATCTCTATCATAATGCATATTCTGGTTCATGGGGCCATACAATATGCATTATGCATAAAATAGCCTTGTATAGTAGGAACCATCGTGGTTTCTGTCCAAATTTCATGCATTATGACATTTATACATGTTGACATCATGTATTATGAGATAGTGTACTGTAGTTGTTTCCTATGCTTTCAGAGCCCCAGAAGTAGCATAGAGAATCCCTAGACTTGTTTTCTTTGGATTTTCCTCTGCCAGCTGTGTGACTGAGCCATAGCCTCCAGAGGTTGCCCTTACACTCACCTAGCATGGCTGTCAATGTTGCTGTCCCTCTGGCAATCTTATGCTTAAGATACTCTTGTATCTTTAACTTGAATATACACATAAATAATTTGATGTATCTAGTCAAATCTACCCTAGGTACGTGGCCTCTAATGGCCAGTAATTGTAGATGCTTCACCACATAAAGCTGCAAATGCTTTTGTTTTGACTCCTTCAAGACCATTGGAAAACAGTCTAGTACTAGCTGAAGCTGGATTCAACAAAGTCAATAGTGACCTTTGGTCCTCCTCTTTGTCAGAAGAGTTCATTTCAGACTCTAAGTCCAGAACTTTCCTAAGGCTCTCATGCCTCACTTGCAGTGGCTGGCCACCTCTTTCTGCAGTCTCTGCTAGTTGTAGCACTTTCAATACTGTGCCCTTATCCAGTTGTTCCTCATCCACCCTAGGAATAGATTCTGGGGGTATAGTCTAATAGTGAGTGCAAGACTTACAAGTCATAAGACTTCATAGTCATGGAATCTCACAGGACTTAACCACAGGACTTTTGTTGTCACTTGACTTAGCAATCATAGAATGACTCACCTAACTTGACAAAACAGTGTAAGCAATGGTGCACACAATATGGGGGGGCAGTGCTGGAGGAGGAGACTGCAAAAGAACTCTCATAATGGCAGTGCAATGGCAACAAGGAACCAAGGGTCTGAGCATGGGAGCAGTAAGCTGACAGTCAGTGGATGATGACATGGCAGGTGTGGGTGGCAAAAAATTCCAAAAAAAAGTTGAACAAGTTGATTTTGAGTAGTAGGCCATCATGCCTTTAGATTCTATGCCCATTTCTGAGTCTGAAAGGCCTCTTTGTGCCTTGAGGAGCTTAGCACTAGTGAGGAGTGATATCACAACCCACTCATTTCTCTTCCACCCCTCAACCCACCAGCAACTGCTCCACCAGGCCTTGACTCCAAATACAACTGCTCATATCCAAATCTGTCTGTACACACAACTCTTCCAACACTACATCATGCATCAGTAGCACATTACCTTTCTTTCCCATCCAAATTACTCCTCCTAGCCCTGACTTCCACTGTAGGGGTGCACACTGTCCATTTAGGGCATACAGCCATAAGGACACAGTGCAAAAACAGTCACAGCAACAATGAACCATACTGTATAACAAGATTTCAATTCTTCAATGGTATGGTATGGTGAGTTTATGGCTGTAAACTGTAAAATACAGACATGGCAGAGACAAAATACAGTATTTTAGATACTAGACTTGTATTAGACTAATCTAAGTTGATGCTTCAAAAGCATGAGGGTTCTAATAGTCTCAGATTGCGAACTTGCATGACAGAGTAAAATAATATCCCACTCTCCAGAGAATATACATTCAACAGCAACAGCAGATCCTAGTAACATGTTATAACAGATGAAGAGGAGTGACTGAAGTATACTTACTAGGAATTGCTAAAATTTCTTGTGCAAGACAGTACAAATTAGAATATTGAGCTTGCCAACCAAACCACCAACTGAGAGGGTCACAGTCTTCAAATGATTCTGGACTAAGCTTGAAAAAGTTGTTGAGCTCATTGAGAACTTGTCAGCTTTTATTCTTATACCTTGCTGTGAAGCTAAATTTTGTCAAAGGTACCTGAAGAAGAGTTTAAAATTGTGCTGTGTTTGATTGAGATGCATAATTGGCTTGATAATAATCATGCAATTGTTGCTTGGTGTCCTCAAAATATGAGATCCAAGTCATCAGCATACTCCCTCAAGCTTTCATATATGATATGAGGGTTGAGCACTAGATTGTACACAATGGTGAGTTATAATACAAGTTACAACAAGGAGCAATGGCTTACATGCAGCCCATGTATAAAATAGAGACTGTTAAGATGGTAATAGTATTTGCTAAGCTTTTTGTTGGCAGCAAGAAGCCCCAATTTGATTTGTGGATTCTTGTTGCTTGATAGCTCTCTAAGAATTGTCTGAACATGTCTTTGGAGTCCACAAAAAACTACATGTGTTGAGAAGAGCATAAATGTTTTAGTATGAGACATTTCAGTTGTAGCTGACCAAAACATCTCCAGCCAGCTTGCAACTTGGGCAATGGCAGCCCATTCAGCCTCAAAAAGCTCAAGTGAGCATAATTCTTTATGAAGACTCACAAAGTCATCAATAATAGACTGATAATACAGTGCATGACCTAGGTATTCATCAACAAAGGCTAGATATCAATTTGTGAAGTGCTTATGCATCATTTGATGTGTTGAAGACTGTCAGGAGACCGGTCTCTGGGCCGTGTCCAACCCTATTCCAAGCTTAGTCCAACGATATGCCTATTCCTAGCAGATCTGACCAGCTGCTCAGCCTACCCTTTCCCCTTCTATCTTGTAGTAGTCAGCCTTGATGAGTCATATGCCTGGACCTTACTCAGCATTGATTATTGTTAGTCATACTCCTTTACATACTGGGGCCCAATTAGTAAACAGTATTAGTAATAGCACAGCCACTGATGTAGTATATATAGGCAGCCTGTGGGATAGAATATCCCTAGGCTGAACAATAGCAGTGTTCTTCTGGCCTATCCACTGAACCAACCATAAGCTTATCTAGTGCCATCCGACCCTCTGTTAGCCTTGCTTGCTTCTTGCTTGACTCTTGCCCACCTCTGCGCTTGCTTGACTCTCGCTTGCCCCTTGTCACGACCCACCCCCGGGCCTGAGCTCCGGGCCCGGGACCACACCACACACCCTGGCAAACACCCCTCGCACGACCTTGACTCGGGACAAACTCCACGAACACCCAATACGGCCATCACGTCATACCCTGGTCGACCCTGACGTTCCCCTGGGCACCCCACGGATACTACCGACGACCCCCGGGGATTCCCGGCGTGACAGCACGGCGACTCACACAACACCCGGCGCATCACGCATCATTCGACGCATCATGCATGATCGCTTCATGCCACGCATCACGCCGCACATCATGCATCGCCCTGCGCATCAACCCACGCATCATGCATCGCCCCGCGCAT
>QLOM01017696.1:0-10339 GCA_003313785.1 Termitomyces sp. MG148 | reverse complement strand
CTTAAGCTCCATGAGCTGCCATTGCTCCCGGGCCACCCGGTACCATGCCAGGACCTGGTTGTCAGCCAGTCGACCCTCCGCAAGGTTGTCAATGCGCTCCATCAGGGTCGGATGGAGCCCTTCCCGAAAGGTAAGGCAGAGTTGCAGGCCGTCGGAGTACTCGGCCTGCTCGACCAATGCTCGGAACGAGTCGATGTACTCGTCCAGGGAGCGTTTCCCTTGGCCGTACTGCTCCCTATCCCTCAGGATCAGCGCGGCGCTTTTGGCGGGGTTCCAGGGAAAGAACTCGTCCCGGAACTCTTGTTCGAACTCGGCCCAGTCCGTAAAGCTCGCGACGCCTCCGGGGCGTCGGAAAACCCTCAGCGCGTAGGTGGCCGCTCGTCCCAACTTCATGTAGGACAAGACCCACGCAATTTTCAGCTCGTCAGATACAAAATCGTCGCCACAGAGCTGGAGATAGGTGGCGCATGACTGGAGGAAGCGTTCCCCGGACGCGCGGTCGCCGTTGTAGACGTCCGGGGTTGCCGAGCGCGGGATGTTGGAGCGCTCCCATGCCGGGATGGGGGATTGCACAGTACGTGGGCGTTGCACTGGCGGAGTAGGCGGCGGGGGGTTAGGTGCCGCCGGGGCAAGGCGTTCAAGGAGGGTACGGAGAGAGTCGGAGATGGTGTTGGTGGTTTGTCGGAGGTGGGTGAGTTCGGCGGAGTGCTGGGTAAGGGAGGCTTGGGTGAGTTGCACCTGCGTTTCTAGGTGGAGCAGGCGGGTCCAGGCTTCCTCGCCGGAGGCGGCAGCGTCCGGGAGCGCTTCTGGAGCGGCAGGCTGAGACATAGACAAGGCAGTGCTTAAAACTGCTGGGGGAGCGACGAATAGGAGCCAAGAGGTGTTTGGCGGCTATAGGGGGCTACCAGACCGGAATTAGGAGACTTGTTCTGCTGTAAGGGCGACCTCCGGAGGTTGCGGCTAAGTCACGCAACTGGCAGAGGGAAATCCGAAGTGTATTAGAGACAGTACATATTACAGGGAAGTAACTAATCACCTGGCAGAGGGAAATCCGAAGAGAACAAGTCTAAGGATTCCTCTGCCACGGCGTGGCGCATCAGTGCGGGGGCGGGGGTGTGAGAACGACTGTACAACATTTCGGAGAAGTCCGACGACTGCAAGGGAGCGTCCCGGAGACCTCCGGGGTGGCCCAAAAAGGAAATGGCCGGAAAAGGAAGTCCGGAGGGTCCCGGAGATCTCCGGGATGGCCGGAAAAGGAAGTCCCCTGATACTACCTGGGCATTTGTTAGTGTAATGTCCAGGACGTCCACACTTAAAGCACGTGTTTGCCGCAAAGGAGTGACCTGCTTCTAGGAGGCCCATTTGACGTCTTGACAACGTCAGGAGCCTGCTTCGCATGATCACTATCTTAGTGTGGCCCTTGCTGGGGGCCCTGCACTGGTTGGTCCCATTTATCCAACGGGTGGTCAATCTGAAAGCGTTGCTCCTGGCCTGGTGCTGACCTGACCACAAACCAAGGGTTCATATATCCAATCATCTTCTTTTGACATGCCCAGAAGGTGCCTACCTTCTGAGGTTCCGGTCTTTTTGTTGTGCGCGTCTTTGAGCCATGCAGCTCAAAGTGTTTCACAATCTTGTGGGCTTGCTTGTAGCGCAATGCATGCGCTACAAATTCCTCACTGTATTGACTTTGAGTGAGAGCCCGTCATTGCAGATGAGAGATCCTCTCATTGCATTGGGTATCTCATGCAGGAATGTCTCTATCATTACCCAGTTGTCTGGGTAAATTGACATGTTCTGTGCATGGTCTATCAAGGTGTCATAGAAACCTTGAACTCCAAGCTTCTTGGTATAGGTTGCGATGAACACCTCCCTTGCATCCTGCATAGTGGATGCACTCACAAAACAATTGTATAGTTCAAGGATCACATCCTTGAACATCCATTGCTGTCTTGCACAATTCTAGTGCAAGACATGATGTTGGAACCAGTTCTTGGCTTGTCCTTCCAAGAACTCGGGGAGAACAAGGACTTGTTCTTGATCTAGACGATCACCACCATACTGACACGCTGCCAGATGGTTGCAAACATCCATTGTCCAGTTCTCCAAGTTGATGAACTTGGATTCACCCCAATACAGGTGAATATGTTTTGATTCTGCTTTCTATAGTTTTATTCCCTCTGGTAGGCATAAAGCTACGCCTACAGCATCACTGATAATGCTACTGAGGCGCTAGTGCATATTCTCATTATACACCTTTGTTGCCTCAGTCAGTCCAGGCATTTTATTCCTGCCTTCAGCAGGAGGTACCATGGAGAACGCTTGTATAGGTTGCTGACCTGTATAATGTTTCCCTGTATCATTTCAGTGAAGTGGAGCGTCTCGTTCACCTCAGTCCTCTGATCCCTGTTGATCAAGAATCCAACTCAATGGTGCAGCGGGAGGGTTACTACTCCCACTGTCTGGCTGGCCTGTCCTTTGGACATATTGCCTTTGCATTTTGTTGATGGGCATTATCCCATTGAACATGATACCCTGATCATCGATCCAGTAATGTCTCTGGCAATTCAGGTCTTGGTTGTGCATCTGCTGATATGCTACCCTCTTGGCAAACTTCTCTGCCAGTGGCACTCTGCTATTCAGTGGAGGTTTCTCCACTGACTCATGCTTGACTTGCAGAGAATTCACTTCCTCTGCATTCACATTGTGACTTTCTACCACTAGGATGGTAGATACTGATTCAACTGTAGACAAAGGTTGTTCTTGATGACCTTTAAAGATCTGTTGGTGCTGAGCTGCAAATTGTTCTTCTGTCTCCCCCTGTTGCTGAGGAGCGTATATGTTGCTTATTGCTTCCTCCAGATGTGGAGAAAACATGGGCTGCCCCTTAACCAGAATATTTGGCACCAGGTTTGCACCGTTTGGTGTTGAGGCTGCTGAGCCTCAATTTGCTTTCTGGTAAATGTAGGCATGCGCCTCAAGCTCTAAGATTTGAATATATAAATGATTGTATCTACCGGAGGTACATGTTCACCTCGGGCCTGTATTAATTGTATGTGCTTAAGTACATACAGTCCTAACCTTGCTTGCATTGTATCCTTTGTGATGGAAGGATACCGGTTCCAGAGCATCATGCACTGCACCTGCAAGGTGGACTCAATGTGTCCACCTTCCTCATTGTAATGCACTGCAAGAGTTTTTTGCGCAGGGACAGTAGTTTCCTGAGGTGCAACATCTCCTTGCTGTTGCTGTGTCAATGGAATGAATTCAGTTGGGACTCTCTAACTGCCTGTCTCCAATTATTGCGTCTTCCTCAGGAAGTATGACAAAGGTCTGCAATCTTCAGGAGGTCCTTGTATGTTACTCTGGGCCTGAGGCAATCTCCCTGGCATTCCAAGCTGCATATAGGGAGCATTGTCTCTCCCGGTGTTCTGTTCTGGGGTCTCCCAGACTACTCCTGACTTTGCTGCACCACTGGGCACAGCAGTGGGTCGCGCTTTGCTCCACAGAGCTCCTCCTGGCATTTTCTGAGGCTATTAGAGGGGTTCCTCTGTTGTAGCCTCAGTGGATTCTAACCCTGGATGAACGAGATCATCCAATACAACTATTGGGTACGCTAGTGACTGGTCAATGGTCTCACCATTGTGTGTTGGCTCCATTGGTTGATTGGTATACATCCAGTCAATGTTATATGTAAGAAGTGGTTTTGGGTGTGTGCGTCAAGGAATTGATGCACTGTTTGCTCACTGTCAGGGGACTCCTCATTTCTCCCTTCTTTCACTCCTTACTCCTTCATTCTTCCTCTATTTAATTCCTTATTTCTGCTGTCACTCTTTTACTTTACTGCTTCTATTCCTTCAACACTATCTATTGGTACTACTCTCAGCCCTTGAGGTGTTCTGGTTCTTTAGTTATCATTCAAACAAGTGTAGCCACCGCTTCCAGAGGCTTAGTCATCTCGAGGCTAGCCTCCAAATTACTAAGCAAGTCACATGAGACATGTGCATGACCTCTGGCAATGGCAATTTCCGAGTTTTTGATTATTTTCGGAGATTTTCCTTTTTTAGATTATAAATTTTATTGTGGCTTTTGTCATGCTATACAGTTACTTCCCATGCTTCTGGAGCCTTGGAAGCATCACTCCTGGCATAGGGAATCCCTAGACTTGTTCTCTTTGGATTTCCCTCTGCCAGGTGAGTAGTTATTGTTGTGTTACCTAAATATACTTTGGATTTCCCTCTGCCAGCTGTGTGACTGAGCCATAGCCTCCAGAGGTCGCCCTTACAGCAGAACAAGTCTCTACATTTTGGTCTGGGAGCCCCCTTTAGCCTGCTTGAGCCCTCTCTTGTCTCTTTAGGTCACTCCCCCACTGGATTACCTCTGCTTCTCTGTTGCTTCTATGACCCAACCAGCCTCCTCAGAACCTCTCTTGGACGCTTCTGCCCCTCAGGATGATGCCTGGGGTCGCTTGCTTGCTCTGAAGACTCAGGTGCAGACCACTCAAGCTTCCCTCACCCTCCACACCACCGAACTTGCTGGATTACATCAGGCCACAGACACTATCTCTCAGTCCCTTCTGGCCCTCTTAGAGCGCCTCCCTCTCACTCCTACCCCTCCTCAGGCACCTCCAGTTAGGGCTGACACACCTCCAGTCCCTCGCTTTGGAGCCTCTCCCTCTGTTCATGCCAATATTCCTCGTTCAGCGCTCCCAGATGCATTCAATGGTGACTGAGCCATGGGCAAGCGATTCCTGCAATCATGTATCATCTACCTTCAGCTCAGTGGGGAAGCCTTTCCTTCTGATGCTCTCAAGATTGCCTAGGTTCTTTCCTACATGAAGTCTGGACAAGCTTCAACATATGCGCTACGAGTTTTTTGACGTCCTGGAGGGGTAGAGAGCTTCGGAAGCTGGGATCAGTTTGAAAAGGAGTTCCAAACTGAGTTCTTTCCCTTGGACCCTGCTAAGGTGGCAGCCCTTACTCTCCGAGACCCCCATCAATATGAACAGGGAAAGCGGACCTTAGATGAGTACATTGACTTCTTCCGAGCTCTGGTTGAACAGGCTGGCTATCCAGACGGTCTTCAGCTCTGTCTCACCTTCTGAGATGGCCTCCTCCCCTCTCTCATGGATCAGATTGACAGTATGACCAAAGGACAACCTGACAACGCGTGTATTGAGTCCTGGTATTGAGTAGCACGCGACCAGTGGCAGCTCATGGAGTTAAGGCATGAGCTCCACCAAAGAACTACCTTTTGTTCTGCCTCACATGTACCTTTATCTGCTTGTCCTCCCATCCAACCCTCTTTCCCATTTCGCACTCCAGCCCCAGCTCAGGTACCTACTGCATGTCCTCTCCCTTTAGGAGTCCCCATGGACGTTGACACCTCTTGCCAACGCTCCTCTCTTCCTCTCCTCTGTTGTCGCTGTGGAAAGCCTGGTCACTTTGCTTGATATTGCCCTTAGAGGTTGGGGGTACGCTATCTCTCAGCCTTAGAGCAGGAAGAGCTCCTTCTCCTGCTCCTGGCTGCTAGAGATGCTCAGGAAAACCCTTCCCCAGATGCACAGATCAAAGCAGAACCTTTGGATAAGTCCATGAGTCCTGTGGAGGCTGTAGTGGAACCTTTGGATGAGTCCTTAGGTTCTACAGGGGAGGGTTTTCAGTAGGGTGATGGATGAATTGTACGTCTCTGTCGCCTGGTGCTAGTCAGTTTGCATGCCTAGCAGTAGAATCTTCCAATATATTGCCCTCTATCAATGATTCTCTGGCTGAAACTGTAAGCACCCCCTCCGAAGTACAAAACACCCCCTTGGTTAAGGCCTCAGCTGAAACCTCTTCTCCTCCTTCTGTCCGATGCCCATGTGTCCCAGCTTGGAATGACGCCTCCTGTCAGGGGACTTCCTTTTCCGGCCATCCTGGAGATCTCCGGGACCCCCCGGACTTCCTTTTCTGGCCATTTCCTTTTTGAGCCATCCCGGAGGTCTCCGGGATGCTCCCTTGCAGTCGTCGGACTTCTCCGAGATGTTGTACAGTTGTTCTCACGCCCCCGCCCCCGCACTGATGCGCCACACCGTGGCAGAGGAATCCTTAGACTTGTTTTCTTCGGATTTCCCTCTGCCAGGTGATTAGTTACTTCCCTGTAATATGTACTGTCTCTAATACACTTCGGATTTCCCTCTGCCAGTTGTGTGACTTAGCCGCAACCTCCGGAGGTCGCCCTTACAGCAGAACAAGTCTCAGGATCCCGGTCTGGTAGCCCCCTATAGCCGCCAAACACCTCTTGGCTCCTATTCGTTGCTCTCCCACCGGTTCTAAGCACTGCCTTGTCTATGTCGCAGCCCGCCGCTCCAGAAGCGCTCCCGGACGCTGCCGCCTCCGGCAAGGAAGCCTGGACCCGCCTGCTCCACCTAGAAACGCAGGTGCAACTCACCCAAGCCTCCCTTAACCAGCACTCCGCCGAACTCACCCACCTCCGACAAACCACCGACACCATCTCCGACTCTCTCCGTACCCTCCTTGAACGCCTCGCCCCGGCAGCACCTAACCCCCCGCCGCCTACTCCGCCGGTGCAGCACCCACGTGCTGTGCAATCCCCCATCCTGGCACGGGAGCGCTCCAACATCCCACGCCCGGCGACCCCTAACGTCTACAACGGCGACCGCATGTCCGGGGAACGCTTCCTCCAGTCGTGCGCCACCTATCTCCAGCTCTGTGGCGACGATTTCATATCTGCTGGACAAGTACATCGACTCGTTCCGCGCATTGGTCGAGCAGGCCGAGTACCCCGACGGCCTGCAACTCTGCTTTACCTTTCGGGAAGAGCTCCATCCGACCCTGATGGAGCGCATCGACAACCTTGCGGAGGGTCAACCGGCTGACGACCAGGTCCTGGCATGGTACCGGGTGGCCCGGGAGCAATGGCAGCTCATGGAGCTCAAGCGCGACCTCCGCAAGCCTGCGCATCCTGCGCCTCCGACGCGACCCCCCACGATGCTCCCCCGCAGGTTCCCAATCCCGGCGCTGCCCATGGCAACAGTCGCACCCTCAACAATTCCGGCACTACCCCCGGGCGCGCCAATGGATGTGGATGCCTCCCGACAGCACGCCCCGCTCCCCCTCTTATGCCGACGCTGTGGCACGCAGGGCCATTTCGCGCGTCACTGCCCCAGGGGTCTGGAAGTGCGCTACCTCTCTCCGGAGGAGCAAGAGGAGCTACTCCTGCAGCTCCTGGCGGCCCGGGACATTGCTGGAGTGCCCTCTCTGGATACCCCCGTCCCGGAGGAGACATCAAAAGACATCCACGTGCCGGAAGGCCAGGAGGAGCAGAGAGAGGGTTTTCAGGGGCGCGGCGGGTGACCAGTATGCCCCCGCCGCTTAGTGCTAACAGGTTTGCATGTTTGTCGGTAGAAGAAATCAATACAGTCTCTGCCGATAGCTCTCCAACCGTAAGCGCTACCCCTGTCGTACCCAACACACCCCCTCAGCCCTCTTCGACGCCTGCCCGAACGCGCCTCCCCACCTGGGAGCGCCGCCTCCCCCGCCGCTACATAATTGCCTCCACTCCGTCATCCAACTCGCTCCGGATGAACGTGGAAATCGAGACCACCGACACGCAGCAGACCCGGAGCGTGTCAGCCCTCCTAGACTCCGGAGCCACCGGGCTCTTCGTGGACACCAGCTACGTAGAACGGCATCAGCTCACCACTCGACCCCTGCTTGCCCCGATCCCGGTATACAACGTCGACGGTACCCGCAACAAAGCAGGGTCCATCAAGTCTGTGGTGGACCTTGTTCTTTGCTACCGGTTCCATGCGGAGCGCACTACCTTTGCCGTCACGAGCATCGGTAAACAGGACATGATCCTGGGATTCCCGTGGCTCTGGGAGCACAACCCGGAAATTGACTGGGCTACTGGAGAGGTGAGCATGAGCCGGTGCCCCCGGCGCTGCGTGACCTGCGCAGAAGAAGTGAAGAAGGAGCGGCGCACCGCTATGCGGGAACGCGCAGCTATCAGGGCATGCCGCGTAGGTCACCTCCCCTTTGCTGATCTCGACCTGCTGGATCCCCCGCCTCTGGCGTTCCCTCGTAGGGAGTCCCTCTACGAGGACGACAGGCACAGCGGGGGAAACCCTAGTCAGGAGGAGGGACGTGAAGGAGAGTTCCTACCCGCGCAGGACCCGGAGCTTCTGAACAAAGCCATCGAGGTAGAAGACCGCATCTACGCCACCACGCTACGACCCCTGCCAGTGGCAGAGGAGATCCGGGCCAGCCAAACCACTTCCCAACGACTGGCCCAGGCCTTTGCAGCCAACGCCCAGCCCCGGACGTTCCGGGATGCGGTCCCCAACCATTTGCACGACTTTGAGGATGTTTTCTCTAAGGCCTCGTTCAACTCCCTCCCGGAGCGCAAGCAGTGGGATCACGCCATTGAGCTCCTGCCAGACTCAAGGCCGGCCAACTGCAAGGTTTACCCGCTCGCACCCAAGGAGCAGGATGAGCTTGACGCATTCCTCCGGGAGAATCTGGAGTCAGGACGAATCTGCCCCTCAAAGTCTCCGATGGCCTCTCCGGTGTTTTTCATCAAGAAGAAGGATGGCTCGCTCCGGTTGGTCCAAGACTATCGGGTACTCAACGCAATGACTGTCAAGAACCGCTACCCACTCCCTCTCATCTCGGAACTGATCAACAACCTCTGGGGTGCGCGTTACTTCACGAAGTTGGACGTCTGGTGGGGCTACAACAACGTACGCATCCAGGAGGGAGATGAGTGGAAGGCCGCGTTTCGGACCAACCGCGGGCTGTTCGAACCTCTAGTGATGTTCTTCGGACTCACCAACAGCCCCGCCACCTTCCAGACCATGATGAACAATATTTTCCGGGACCTGATTGCGGACGGAGTGGTCTGTGTGTATTTCGACGACATCCTCATCTATACCAAGACGCTAGAAGAGCATCGTCGGATCACGCGGATCGTCCTGGACCGTCTCCGCCAGCACCAGTTGTACCTCAAGCTGGAGAAGTGCGAGTTCGAGCAGACGCGCGTTGAGTATCTTGGACTTATCATCTCCCACGGCATGGCAGAGATGGACCCGGCAAAGGTGGCTGGCGTGATGCAGTGGCCGGAGCCCCGGAGCAAGAAGGAAGTACAAGCCTTCCTGGGGTTCACGAACTTCTACCGGCGCTTCATCCAGGACTTCTCCTACCATGCGCGTCCCCTCTTTGACCTCACTGGGAAGGATGTCCCTTGGACCTGGGGCGATGCGGAGCAGCAGGCCTTCAACGCCCTCAAGTCTGCCGTCACGTCCAAGCCCGTTCTGCTCTTCCCGGATGACAACCGACCCTTCCACATCAAGGCCGACAGTTCCGACTTTGCAACCAGTGCAGTCCTATCCCAGCAGTCTCCGGAGGATGGTAAGTGGCACCCCATCGCCTTCTACTCCAAGAGCCTCAACGCCGTGGAACGAAATTACGAGATCCACGACAAGCAGATGCTCGCAATCATCCGGTTGCTGGAGGAGTGGCGCCACTTCCTCGAGGGGGCCCGCCACAAGTTTGAAGTCTGGACTGACCACAAGAACCTGGAACACTTCCGGACGGCCAAGAAGCTGAACCGTTGCCAGGCCTGGTGGTCTTTGTACCTTGCCAACTTCGACTTCACGCTGCACCATAAGCCAGGCCGGAGCATGGGGAAGCCCGACGCCCTCTCCAGGCGTGCGGACCACGGCTCCGGTGCAGGAGATAACGATAACATCACCCTCCTCCGCCCGGAGCTGTTTGCCATTCGTGCCTTGGAAGGGGTAGCTGTACAGGGAGACGAGGTCAACATTCTCCAGGACATACGTCGGGGGAACCGGGAAGGTCTACAGGAAGACTCGGTTGCCAAGGCCGCGCTAGCGCTACATCTGGGGCGCCCCTCCGGTACAAAGTCGGTATGCACAGATGAGTGGGGCCTGCAGGACGGCCTCCTTACCTTCCGCAGGCGGATATATGTGCCCAACAACCCAGAGCTCCGTCGGCGCATTGTCGAGCAGCACCACGACTCCCGTGTTGCGGGGCACCCTGGTAAGTGGAAGACGCTGGAGCTGGTCTCGTGGAACTACTGGTGGCCCCAGATGTCCCGCTACATCGGCTCCTACACCGGCACCTGCGACCTCTGCCTCCGGACAAAACCACACCGGCGCCCCCCGACAGGCCATCTGCAATCCCTCCCTACACCTGCGGCGCGCTGGAGTGTGGCCTCCGTTGACTTCATCGTGGAACTTCCGGATGCGCACGGATACGACGCAGTGATGGTTGTGGTCGACCTGTATGGAAAGCGAGCTCACTTCATTCCAACACAC
>QLOM01017695.1:0-21728 GCA_003313785.1 Termitomyces sp. MG148 | reverse complement strand
ATATTCATTTCGTCTTTAAGGTCTTGAGCGACGGAGGAAAGCTCTCAGAGTGCGCTCTCTCCGGCCGTGAACAGCTGCCTTTACCCGTCTCTCCTATCCAGGCATCATCCCCATCCTGTTCCTTGTGTGATAGTGAACTGTAATGTAACCACCCCAGCTTCATTTTTGAAGGCGCACTGCCAATAGCTCATCCCACACAACCCCCCCCTCTTTGTTCTACCTAATTAATCCCTGTAATCATTAATACTATGAGGCATGCTTCAATGTTTCACTTCTTTTTCACACTGTTTAAATTGTGACAAAGTAATTGTCTAATTGACACAATGAAGATGTATGTAAAGCATGTCCCGCCACATGTACCAAACCTAAATTTTATTGTGATAAGGAATGCAACTCTCTGGGAGTGTTACGTTGGCTTCCATAACATATTCCTTACCTTCCATGCCATAACCTTTTTCTTTGACTCATTCATTCCTGGAAAAAGACCTGTTGGCCAATGGTTGGTGCTCAATTTCAATGTTCTTGTTACTGGTTCCTCCTGTTCTGATGCTGTCCAACAACTGCTTTTTTTTCTTCTACATGAACGCTCTTCATGATGGGATTGTATAAACCATTGATCAAGACCCTTGGCTGCCTGAAGATCGAAATTCAAAGTCATGATGTCTCTGTTGCAAACATCTCTATCAAGCAATGAGGAAGTCTTTTGTACAAGTCTTTGTTTAATGCACCCTTCAATGTTGACAACTGTCAGGGGACTTCCATTTTTGGAACCCTGGAGTTCTCTGGGGATTTCTGGAGATCTCCGGGATGCTCCTGTGCCTTCCAGGAAGTACTGCATAGTCGTTCCCATGCCTTCACCACCTGCACTGATGCACCATGCTGTAGCAGAGGAATCCTTAGACTTGTTCTCTGAAAGAATTTGCACGTCAGACTCACAAACTCCTCTTTGGCCTAACAGTACAAAGGCCCAGCGTTGTCACAACCCGCTAACTCCACAGCCAGCTCCAGACCTTGCTACTACCCTTGGAGGTCCCAGAGAACAACTCCCCCACCAGCCCCACAGCTCTGGACCAATCCCCGCCAGTGATCTCACTCCCATGACTATCACTAACGCCACCGTCAATCACCCCAGCCATCACTGAGCATTCCCAAGAAGTCACGCAAACCCTCCGGACATCATCAACTCTTCTCAGACATTGCCAGCCCCCTCTGGCAATCATGCCATCATACGCATCACCTGGCCATCACTTTGCCTCCCTCACGCATCACCGCCCCTGGAAGCCCCTGACACTGCCACCACCTGATCACCACTGACACCCGCCACTCTATTGATTGGAACCAACACCCACCAACTTGTATAAAGTCCCAGAGCTGCACTCAGACCCGGAGATTGAGGGGTTGGCCCAGGACATACTTGCAAGAGTACTTAAGTGGTAGGATAGGGACTTAGTCGATAGTCTTGATATTGCATAACCCACACCGTATTGTTGCCCCGTATTTTGTTTTGTGCTCCTGAATCCATTTCTGCTTGTGTTTTGTAACTCTGTCTTGTATTGTGCCCGTTTTTAACTCTGTTTCATCTTGTGTCTTGTACTTGTCTCAAACCTCTTGCCTTGTACTCTCTCTCTCTCTCTCTGTCTTGCGACTCTTTTCTGGTCTAGTCCCGACTCATGTTCCCTTTCCCCTTTACAGATTCCAACTCTTCCCAAGTCCCAGCCTTGTTCCTAACTGCACTCCGGCTCATTTCTTTGTGTCTCACTAAACCCTGGTCCAATTTTATCTAATCTCGCCTTGCCTGCTCAGCTTTTCCTCGCGTCTCATTGATGAGACTCCACTCAAGCTCAGCACAGAAAGCTATATTTTAGTGACTCTTTCTAGCGCTTACCGACGCTCTCTAGCGCTTACTGATACAATGCTGTACAGCATTCAGAGACAAAACATGCACCAGAAGTCAAAATAAACCTTTAATATATACAGGCTGAAAACTGTAAGCCTCCTGGTAGCAGTCTCTACAAAAGTATATTCCCAAAAACACCACAATAAATACACAGGAAGTACAGTAAAAGGACAAGGGATCAGCTCAGAGTCATCAAATCAAGAATAGTCAGTCACTGTAATGGGAAGGGGAAGCATGGGGGCTGGCAGAGGCATAAAAATTGGGATCAGATTGTGATGATCTGGATCAAGGAAGCAGATCTACCACTACCCAATTTGGCATGGCTAAATGGAGGAAGAAGCATAGAATGCAGGGAAGGGATAAAAGGGGAAAAAGAAAATTTATAAATGGAAGCCAGACAAAAGGAGCAGGAGCAAATGGGGCAGAGGCAAATGGGGAAGGAAAAGCTAAGAATAGCAAAGAAGAATGATGGCTTCCAGAACTGACTGGTGGCACCAAGACAATGGCCAAAAAGGGAATAGTGGAAGCAAATAGGATCAGTGGAAGTAGGAATGGAATGGTGGAAGATGAATGAGGGCACCCAAAATAGGAAGAACAATTCAAATAATGGGTTGACAAATGGGCTTGGTAGTCAGGTGACAAGGTGGTCTGTGCACTGTGGGGAAAGGTATAAATAGGCTAGGTAAATTAGAGAATAATCAGGCAATTAATAGGCAAAGGCTCAGTGGTTCCCAGGGAGTGAATCACTTAGGCTAGAGTTTGTTAAAAACCTCAGAGGCTATTGATAGGCAAAGGCTCGGTGGTTCCCAGGGAGTGAATCACTTAGGCTGGAGTTTGTTGAGAACCTCTACCTTTCAAAGTATTATATATTTTGAAAAGTAACCCTCAAAACACCAAGTTATCATCAAGCAACAGTGTGGATTTGCAGTAACTTTCTAAGACTTCAAGAAAGCCCCAGAACTATCAGTAATACTCTAACCAAGTACTACAGCAACCTGGACACTACACCAGCAACTGCCCCGCTAAGCCAACAGCACCCCAAAAAGGGCCTAACCCTTGGGCACACCTTAGGGCCATGCATACTGCTGCGCCAGATGGCAGTGACGGAGATGTATCCGTTGAGTCTGGGAGCAACAAGGCCTCTGAACCAGAGGACAATTGCACCGATAGGTTGGGTGATGACCTCGATCGAGTAGTGGTCAAAGGAGAAGAGTATGTCACTGTGGATGTATACGACAACGACTACTATAGTCATGACAGCAACTTGGAGTGCTTGATAGCCATGACCGACTGGCCGGCAGAACGTACACCCTAGCACGATGCCATGGTGCAGATGAAGAGAGTGACTCTTCGTAAAACTGACGGTAAGCTGCAACGACCATTGTTAAATTGAGCAGACAAGGAGTGCTTGGTGTCTTATGTGGAGGTAAATGGCCATAAGGCCTGGACGCTCTGGGATTCCGGAAGCACAATGTCAGGGATTACTCCCCAGTTTGCACATGTGTACGGGATATCCGTACAAGAACTGGAGACTCCCTTGGCCCTGCAATTGGGCACCATAGAGAGTTGAGCTATGGTTCAGTACGGGACCACCATAACCATCCAAACGCCTGGCTTGCGCAGCCAGGAATATGTTGATGTAGCAAATTTTGACCGCTACGATATGATTATTGGTATGCCGTTCATGAGGCATAATAAAGTAGTACTGGACTTTGAGCACTGCTGAGTCCTGGTTAATGGAATTGCACTCCCAGCGGAGCGGGCCTTGATGGATGACATGGATGGTCACCTGCGTCAACATCATCCTATGGAAAAGTGTAAAGACGCTCCATAACTCAGTCATCAGAGGCACCCAACGGTGGAGGAGGTGATCAAGGTGGATCAGAAAGTACCTGGGCTGCCTGCAGACCATCAGGCAGTGTTGATGAGTGAGGAAGAGTATCAAGCCTCTGTGAAAAGCGAGGGGACCAATATAGCCCCTACTAGGCTCACATTCCGGGGACCTAGACAGTGAGGCGCGGAGCCTCATCCAAAAGGAAAATGTAAGCCAGCAAGTTTGAAATATGCATCAATAGGAGCATGTCCACCTACATCCTCCCGTGTTAAGTTGGAGGATTTGACAATGGGAGAGGAGGCTGAACTAGTCTCATGCATGTTGGACACAAAATTGTTATGGGATCACCCTATTCCCCTACCGGATTGTGAATGGGCGTATGACCCTCGCATGCCATGGGTATGGAATGAAGTGGTAGCGTCTGCTGTGGCGTGAAACGTGCCTATGTGGCAACCAATGGCCAACTGGTATTGCCATCCTCATGCAGATGAAGTGTCCCGAGCATATACAGTATGTTGACGTGGTGCCTCCCTGACGTTGCGATGGGCTGGCAAACCCTGTCCCCCCAACCAGTTACACGTACCAGATGATAGTGTGGAATGGGTGCTAGCCATTTGTGATCAGTTCAAGATCCTGGAACGCCTGGAGGAGCACACTGTGCAAGTGCTGCCCCCTATGCGGAACAAGGGTAAACGGAAGGTGACTAGCCTTCAGGAAGACAATATTCTGTGCCTGCAACAGCAGTGGCAGGAGGAGTTTGTGGATATAGTCAATGGCACAAAAGAGGAGCTTCCTCCGTGGCATGAGGTAAATCATGAGATTAATCTCATAGACAACCAGAAGCAGTACAAATACCACTTGCCACGTTGCCCACAGGCACTGCAGGAGCAACTGCAGGATAAAACAAACCGCTACCTTAATGCGCAGTGGTGGACACCATGTACCATGGCGCAAGCAGCCCTGTTGCTGTGCATACCAAAGAAGGATGGTTCCCTTTGCACTGCCTTGAATGCGCAACAGCGCAACAATAATACGATCAAGGACGTTACCCCCTTGCCAGACCAAGAGGTTATCCGGGAAGACGTGGCACAAGCAAAAATTACTTGAAGATCAACCTAACCAATGCATATGAACAGGTATGTATATGTACCAAAGATGTACCCAAGATGGTATTCGCGTCTATTATGGGTACATTTACCAGCAATATAATGCAGATTGGGGACTGCAATGCCCCAGCAACCTTTCAGAGGCTAATGACCTCTATCTTCCGAGATATCATCAGACGATTTATGCATGTGTATTTAGATGATATATTCATCTACTCTGACTCGATTGAGGAGCACAAACAGCACCTCAGAGTCATGTTTGAACGACTGCAAAAGTTCAAGTTATACTTGAAATGGAAGAAATGCAAACTCTACGCAGAGAGCGTGGACTGCCTTGGACATGTCATTGATAAGAAGGGCATTCACCCAGATCAAGATAAACTTGATCGCATTTGTGAGTGGTGCATGCCACGTAATTACAATGATATCCAGAGATTTGTAGGTCTGGTCAACTACATATTGAGCTTTTTGCCTGATGTGTCAGCATATACCGGACCGCTGATGGCAATGACCCAGAACGGGTCACTACTCACCTGGCGTCTGATTCACCAGTGATGCTTTGAAATGGTGAAGCGTATATGCACCAAGACGCCGGTAATCTGGCCAATCAACCCGCAATGTGATGAGTCCATATGGCTCATCTGTGATGCGTCAAAAACTGGAGTGGGGGCCATGTACGGCCAAGGCAGTAGCTGGCAAATGTGCCGGCCCACTGGGTTCATGTCAAAGAAATTCACTACGGCTCAGCAGAACTACGCCGTCCACGAGTTGGAAACTCTGGCTATACTAGAGGCATTACTCAAGTGGGAAGACAAGTTAATGGGATACCCCATTCATATCATCATGAACCATAAAGCCTTGGAGTTCTTCAAGACCCAGGTGACATTGTTGCCAGGGCAGTGGTGGTGGATCAATTACATGTCAAGATATCAATTCAACATCACATATGTAAAGGGCAAGCTGAACAAGGTCGCTGACTGTTTGTCGCAATACTTTGAGAGCGACCGACCTGATGAGGTGCATGACTCCCATGAGTACATGCAAGCGGACCGTTGCGTAGACCCTGAAGGGGAGGATCTTCCCCTGCACAAGTACCACAAGGTCAAGGAGCATATCTTTGAAGTGAGAGATGAGGAGCAAAGGCATAGCAGCCGTCTGTGTGAACAATGTGAGGATCAAGACCTCAAAGCGGAACTGCTTAAGCAGCCTGCGCACTCTGTAGATCTGGAACACCGGCATCCAGATAAGGATGTGACACTGGTGTAGGCCTTGGTGGGAGAGGTGCACATCATAGAGCCCGAGACAATGGGATCTGACGACTTTTGTCAGAAGGTGGTGCAGGGTTATGCTGACGACCCTATGTTTGTGGCAATCCTGGAGAAACCGGGGACTACCCCCGATTTGAGCTTGATCGTCAGGGGGTGGTGTCGATGGACAATCATCAGGGAGTCCGGGTGGTAGATCATTTTGGGGTAAACCAAATGTTGGCGTATGTACAGAAGTGGTATTGGTGGCTGCATATGGGCAAAGATGTCACCAAGTTTTGTGCAACATGTGCAGCATGCCAGCGGGTGAAGCAGCCCAACCTCCCTGTAGCTGGTAAACTTCACCAGCTGCCCATCCCTGTCAAGCCATGGGACTTGATGGGAATGGACTTTGTGGGTCCGTTTCCTGAGTCCAAGGGCTGTGACTATCTCTGGGTAGTCATCTGCCAGATGACCAGCATGATACACCTGATTCCAGTGCGTACAACAATGACAGCAAAGGAGCTGTCGTGAATATATCTCCGCGAGATTGTACGCTTGCATGGACTGCCAAGTACCATCGTCAGTCATAGGGACTCTAAGTTCACGTCCCAGTGGTGGAGGGAACTCCACAAGTTGTTAGGAGCACAACTCCTAATGTCTACCTCCTTCCATCCTCAGACAGATGGCCAGACCAAGTGAGCTAATTGCAGTATTGGTCAAATACTGAGGGCGGTAGTACACCCAGATCAGCGCAACTGGGTGGAGTGGTGTCCACTTACCGAGTTTGCTATTAACGCAAGTGTGTCGGAGACGACAGAGTATGCCCCATTTGAACTGAATGGAGGATATATGCCCTCCATGATGCGCAAGATTTGCACGGATGCAGTGGCGCATCGGGGAGTTGAGGAGTTCACCAGGCAGGCATTGGAAAATGTTGCCAGAGCCCATGACGCTATCATTGAGGCGTGTGTGTTCCAGGCAAAGAGTGCAAATGCACACAGACGGGATGACTCAGCAATCATGGCTGGGTCGTTGGTTTACTTGTCGACTTGCAACTTGAAGTTGCCAAGGGGACAGGCAAGTAAGCTCTGCTCAAAATGGATTGGTCCGTATTGGGTCATGAGCATGGAATTGCGCATGTCCAACTACATGTTGGAGCTGCCTGTGGCACTGCAGAAACAGCATATCGTGCCGAAGTTTCATGTGTTGCTACTGCAACCGTATGTGGCGTCGGATGATGCCTTGTTCAATAGGGCAACGCCAGGCCCCTACAATTTTGGTGCCAGAGACAACGATGAATGATTCGTCAAGAGCATCATCAAACACTGATGGACTGAGCAGAATGCGCTCAAACTGGAGGTGCAGTGGTCTCTGGGGGATACTACATGGGAGCCACTGGCCCACTGCAATAAGTTAGCGGTGCTGGACCGCTATTTGGAGCTCAATGGGGCTAAGTGCCCAAGTCAGTTGAGTAGGCACCTGCGCACCTGATTGATCGGAATCTGGATTGTGGCTGTGCTGGGTTTGTCAGCTTGTGGCTGGGAATGTGTCTTGGTTTTTTTTTTGTGTGTGTCTTCAACCATGGACAGCACGCCAATGAACCAGGATTATCAGAACGAGCAGCAGCAGCAGCAGCAGCAGGAGGGAGGGCAGCCCCAGTTCGTCTATCCACAGAGGTCGTTGGGCATACCAACGACAAAAGGGGGGGGGCAGGGGGCAACTCCACAAAGCCAATGGCAGGAGACAACTCTGCAAAATCAAAATCAAGGGGCACCACAATGGGGCCAACCAGTGCAAAGTGAGGGATACCCATAGTCATTATACACAGCGGCAGGATACCTGCCGCAATATCCAGTAGCACAGGACAGATACTCTCCGCAGGCAGCAGGAGTCAGGTACCCAACTCAACAGTCTGTAGGAGGTGGAATTCCACCACAGCCAGCAGTAGTAGCTGGGGGTCAATCCCAGATGACAAATTATGAAAGCCAGCAGGCAACTCTGCAGGAGGCAATTAACTGGGTGCAAAACCCAGAGACAGAGCGTGGAATACAGGCCTCTTGAGTGCAAGCCCAAGGCAACTTCCAGACTCCTTGGGTGCAGACCCCAGGCAACCCATAGGGGGTTATGAGGCTTCCACCCTACCTGACTTATATGGCCCTAGTGGTGTACCCATCCATGGCACCATCGGAGATGATGCCATACTATCCAGCATGGATGGGAGCTTGGGGTGCACTGCCCCAGCAAGCTGTAGCAGCGGCTCACAGGGCTGCAAGCGCCCCTCAACTTCCGGCAGCGCCAGCGGCAGGACAAGGAGGCCACCATGGCTTTGCATCATGCTGGCCTGCTGCAAGAGGAGAGTGAGGTAACAGAGGCAGCGGATTTGCTGTCAGAGAGGTTGGCATGCCTCTTGTTGATACAGCGGCTGGACATGCCACTGATGGAGGAGGGTGAAGCATTGACACAAAGTGAGTCAACCGTGCATTGATATAAAGGAAAAGGGAGGGCGATCGAGCCCACCCATGGCCAGGACGAGCTCCTGGCAAAGTTACTACAACATTTTGAAACCAATGGGTATGAGGTACCCGCTGATGCCTCATTCTTCCGCAACACGGAGGCAGTTGTCCTCATCAGTTGGATGATGGACAACCTTGAACATGTGCGCGCACAGCGCACAACAGATATCCTTGCCCTATCCGCTGCTTGTAAGCGGCAGGCTTCTCCACCGAGTCGGAACACCAACTCCAGTAAGAGGGCATGTCGGCAAGGAGTGGCAGACGCGCCCTCCTGCTTGACAGTGTTGAGCATTCCCCAATCTGGCCGGGAGTCTGGCCTAAGGTGCAATATCATCCCATATGATGATATTGTTGCTCCAGCCAGACCCTGGCTGCTTGAGTGTCTGGCATCAGGTGCATCTGAGGTCGCATCCTCACAACCTGATTCTGTGGCATCAGCCATGTACCTGGGAGAACCAGGATTAGTAAGGATGGAGGCCCTTCAGCAAACTGTACGGCTGGCAAAGTCTATGCCTCAGCAAGACTGCCGAGGTAAAAAGAAGAAAGAGTTGTCCATGGACCTCATTGCATTCAACCAGAATGCGCCAAAAGGCATGCCATGGGTAACTCTCCCATTCCTGCCGGCGGCGTTGATGGAGGGACCTCCCCCACAATTACAGAGAGAAGTGTGGGCAATGGACCCACAAAGTGATGATGTTGTACAAGGGAGACTGCCTTCTCCTCCCTCAGATGATGAATAGTATGAAGAGCCAGAGAAGGCTCGTATGGAGTCTCCACAGCCAGGAGAGACCATAGCCCAGCAGGTCGTGCACAAGCAGTGCAATCAAGACCGGCAAGAGAAGATAGACCAATGGCAGAAGGCATGGGACAAAGCCAAGGCTGCGTGCCTCAAGGAGCTGAGCGGGAGGATACCCGATGCCATTGGCGTCTTGATCTATTGCAACAAGACGGTTGAGCGTCAAAACTCGTTCTTTGGTGCGGGGCTTGCACCCCAATTCTATTGGTTGCCAATGACCAACACTGTGTTTGTTGGGCAGGAAGCCCGTGCGGCCTTAGCATACAAGGCTGAAAAGAAGGGCAACATTGCCCAGGTACCCCGGTCAAAGATGTACCATATATCACCCAGGGGATTCCCTTGCAACCCACAGGAGCTGCATAGGCTCCATGCACTGGTGAACAACCAGTTCATGCCCCTGTGGGATTGCCAGACAGGATATTTCCTGCTCAATGAATTCAAATGGGTGGCAACTAACTGCCACCCCACAGCCAGGGACAAGACTATGTCCCTCTTACTGGAAGATGAGTGCTATCAGACCATTACAGCGCCCTTTGCCAGCAGTGAGGAGCAGGAAGCTGTCTCACGATTGATTGTTTCATTGTGGCTCTACCGCCGCAGAGAAACGGGTAGGATTGCCTTCCTGGGCATGAACACCCCCGATCCAAAGCTACCATTTGCTTTGGACTATTTGGGCTCTTATGCCTTGCTGTATGGGCATCCTGGGACGCCCAACATCTGGACTAGACTGGCTGTGGACTAGGCCATGCGCATTCATTGGCGTAGCCTGTTTGGCTTTGCCCTGGCACGTGTCCTCTGCTCCAGTCAGCCATCTAAGACGGCAGTGCACTGTCACCTGGTGTATGTATTTGCACAGCCAGGTCTATACTGTGAAGCCATTGTGGAATGCAAGGAGGTAACAGGGCAAAAGTTTGAGCCTATTGCTCCCAACGTGGCTGACCTGGAAACACACCAGGTCAACATCCCCAAGGAATCCTCTTCCTCCTTTACCATCATGGATGCTCTACGCATCCTTATTCACAATTGCATTCCGGCCAGCTGAGCTGACCACGCGTACACTTATGGGGTCACCTATCTTGCCCATATTTTCTTTGCCAATCACTGGCTGCAGGCAGAGGCAGCCACCATGGACAACTCCTGGCGCTACCACCTTGATAAATTGGAGAATCCCCCAGCCATTCCTGAGTGGGATGGGTGGCGCAAAGCCACCAATGGAGATCGCTACTGTTTAATGCTACAACAGCAGGAGAACCGGTGCGTCTTCCATGATGCATTCTGCAACGGAATGTTCTTGAGTATTGGGCAGGATCTCCATGACCATGACCTGTGGACTCAAGACTATATGTCCCCAGGTGCACACCCCAGTGGCATGGAGGAGCCCTCGCCAGACTTCTCGACGGACTTGTCGCCCTGTCTAGAATATGAGGAGACCCATCCTCAGGCCAGACCTTTGGGTACACTTTTTGCACCTGCTGACAAGGAGGAACTCCTTGATTATGACATGGATGACATGATGGCAGATCTGTTTGCAAAAGCATTGGACTCGCCTATCATCCGCATCCCTGATCTTCCGACGGCATGACTGTTTTATGTGTAGACCGCAGTGCAGTCTAATTGGGGGGTGTGTAGCGGAGTGGCGCCTTGAGCGCCACTATGGCCTAATATTTACTAATTAGTTATTTATTACTATATTATTATTTACTTCACAGCTGATGTAATCAGCTTATTTTTGTGTTAGACTACATTGACAATAGACTGAGACTGGTCTGATTCAGTGAAGTCTGACTTGTAAGCTAATAAACCCATAACTACTGTTACACTTCTGCCCCACCGCTACATCATCACCTTCACTCCATTGTTTAACTTGCTCCAAATGAATGTAGAAATCAAAACCACTGACATGCAGCAGACTCAGAGCATAGTTGCCCTCTTAGACTCCAGAGCAATGGGACTCTTTGTGGATGCTAGCTATGTGGAGCAGCACCAACTCATTACTTGGTCTCTCTTGTCCCCCATCCTAGTGTACAATGTTGATGGCACTTGTAACACAGTAGGATCCATCAAGTCCATGGTGGACTTTGTCCTGCGCTACAAGTTCCATGTGGAGCACACTATCTTTGCAGTCACAAGCATTGGCAAGCAGGAGATGATCCTGGGGTTTCCCTGGTTCTGGGAGCACAACTTGGAGATCACTTGGGCCTTGGAAGAAATCAGCATGAGCTGGTACTCCTGGCATTATGCCACCTGCATGGACAAAGTGAAGAAGAAGCAGTGCACTGTGAAGCAGGAATGTGCAGCTATTTAGGCATGTCAGGTGAGATATCTTCTGTTCATGGATCTTGACCTGCTGGACTCTCCACCTCTGGCATTTCCTCATAGAGAGGCCCTCTACAAGGATGACAGAAAAGTATGCCCCCGTTGCCTAGTGCTAACCAATTTGCATGTCTGTTGGTAGAAGAGATCACGTCATAGCATCTACTCCATTGTCAAACTTGCTCTGGATGAACGTGGAGATTGAAACCACCAATACGCAGCAGACCTAGAGCATAGTTGCTCTCCTGGACTCTGGAGTGACAGAACTCTTTGTGGAAGCTAGCTATGTGAAGCAGCACCAATTTACTACTTGGCTCTTCTTGTCCCCCATCCTGGTCTACAATGTTGACGGTACTTGTAACAAAGTGGGATCCATCAAGTCTATGGTGGACCTTGTCCTGTGCTACAAGTCCTATGCAGAGCGCACTACTTTCGCAGTCATGAGCATTGGCAAACAGAAGATGATCCTGGGATTTCTCTGGCTCTGGAAGCACAACCCAGAGATCAACTGGGTCTCAGGAAAAATCAGCATGAGTTGGTGTTTCCAATGCTGTGCCACCTGTGTGGACAAAGTAAAGAAGGAGCAGCGCACCACAATGCAAGAACATGCAGCTATCCAGGCATGTTGGATGGGATATCTCCTGTTTGTGGATCTTAACCTGCTAGACCCTCCACCTCTAGTGTTCCCTTGTAGAAAGGCCCTCTACAAGGACAACAGACATAGCAGAGGAGACCCTGGCCAGGAAAAGGGACACAAGGAGAAGTTCCTACCCATGCTAGACCCAGAGCTTCTGGACAAAGCCATTGAGGTAGGAGATTACATCTATACAATTACGCTATGACTCTTGCTGGTCATGGAGGAGATCTGGGCCAACTAGACTACCTCCTAGCAGCTGGCCCAAGCCTTTGCAGCAAATGCCCTTCCAAGGGCCTTCCAGGATGTGGTCTCTAACCACCTGCATGACTTCAAGAACATCTTCTCCAAGGACTTGTTTGACTTCTTCTGGAACGCAAGCAGTAAGACCATGCCATCAAAATCCTGCTGGATTTGAAACTGACCAACTGCAAGGTTTACTTGCTTGCACCCAAAGAGCAGAACAAACTCAACATGTTCCTCTGGGAGAATCTGGAGTCCAGACAAATCCATCCCTTGAAGTCTCTGATGGCCTCTCTTGTGTTTTTCATCAAGAAGAAAGATGGCTCCCTCTGGTTAGTCTAGGACTATTGTGTACTCAATGCAATGACTGTCAAGAACCTGCTCCCGCTCATCTAAGAACTGATTAACAACCTCCAGGATGCGCGCTACTTCACTAAGTTGGACGTCTACTGGGGCTACAACAATGTGTGCATCCAGGAGGGAGATGAGTGGTAGGCAGCGTTCTAGACCAACTATGGGCTGTTTGAACCCCTGGTGATGTTCTTCAGACTTACCAACAGTCCCATCATTATCCAGACCATGATGAACAACATATTTCCAAGACCTCATAGCTGACAGCATGGTTTGCGTGTATTTCAACAATATCCTCATCTACACCAAGATGTTAGAGAAACACTGCCAGATCACTTGAGTTGTCCTGGACCATCTCTGCCAACACTAGCTCTACCTCAAGCCAGAGAAGTGTGAGTTTGAGCAAACCCACATCAAGTACCTCAGACTCATCATCTCCCATAGTACGGCGGAGATGGACCTGGTGAAGGTGGCCAGCATCATGCGGTAGCTGGAGCCCCAGAGCAAGAAGGAAGTACAGGCCTTTCTGGGGTTCACTAACTTCTATCAGCAGTTCATTCAGGACTTTTCCCACCATGCTTGCCTCCTCTTTGACCTCACCAGAAAGGACTTTGCCTGGGTTTTGTAAGGGGAATGCTTAACGTCTGCAGAACTCCTTCCACAGAGCCAGCAAGCACTGGTGACAAGCAGGAGTTGAGCAGGCGTAGAGGCAGGCAAGAGTCAAGCAAGGAACTGGCAAGACTAACCGAGCGGTCAGACGTCGCTAAAGAGCTTACAGTAGGTTCGGTGTGTAGGCCAGAAGAACACTGCTATTGTTCAGCCTGGGGATATTCTATCCACAGGCTGCCTATATATACTACATTGGTGGCTATGCTATTACTAATACTGTTTACTAATTGGGCCTTGGTATGTAAAGGAGTATGATTAACAATAATCAATGCTGAGTAAGGTCCATGCATATGACTCATCAAGGCTGACTACTAAGAGATAGAAGGGGAAAGGGTGGGCCAAGCGGCCGGTTGGATCTGCTAGGAATAAGCATATTGTCGGACTAAGCTTGGAGTAGAGTTGGACATGGTCTGGAGACCGGTCCCCTGACAGGTTTGAGGAGATACAGAACAGCGGGCCTTCAATGCCTTGAAGTCTGCCATCACCTCCAAGCCTGTTCTGCTCTTCTCTGACAATGATCAACCCTTCCAAGTCAAGGCAGCAGCTCCAACTTTGCTACCGATGCAGTCCTCTCTCAGCAGTCTCCAGAGAATAGCAAGTGGCATCCTTGCCTTCTACTCCAAGAGCCTCAATGCCATGGAGCAGAACTACAAAATCCATGACAAGGAGATGCTCACAATCATCCGGTTGCTGGAGGAGTGGTGCCACTTCCTGGAAGGGGCCCAGCACAAGTTAAGTCTGGACAGACCACAAGAACCTGGAATACTTCTGAATGGCTAAAAAGCTCAACCGTCAACAGGCCCAGTGGTCCCTGTACCTTGCCAACTTTGACTTTACGCTGCACCACAAGCCCAGTCAAAGCATGGAGAAGCCCAACACCCTTTGTCAGCATGCCAACCACGGCTCCGGTGCAGGAAACAATGACAATATCACCCTCCTGCACCTGGAGCTATTTGCTATTTGTGTGCTCAAAGAGGTGGCGGTTCAGAGAGACAAGGTCAACATACTCTGAGACATCCACTAAGGTAACCAGGAGGTAATGCAGGAGGACTTGGTTGCAAAAGCTGCATTGGCATTGCAATTGGGATGCTCCTCCAGTGCAAAATCTGTATGCACCAACAGGTGGGGCCTACAGAACAGACTCCTCACCTTCCAGGGATGCATCTACATGCCAAACAACTCAGAGCTTTGGAGGCACATTGTCAAACAGCACCACAACTCCTGCATTACAGGACACCTCAGTCGATGGAAGACACTGGAGCTGGTCTTCCAGAACTATTAGTGGCCGCAGATATCATGCTATATAGGAATATACACTAGCACCTGTGATCTCTGCTTCCAGACAAAGCCCCACCAACGCCCCTCAACCGGTCAACTGCACTCCCTTCTCATGCACACTGCACATTGGAGCATGGCCTCCATTGACTTCATTGTGGAACTCCCAGACGTGCATAAATATAACACTGTCATAGTTGTTGTGGACTTTTACGGTATGCAAGCGCACTTAATTCCAATGCATATGACCTGCTCTACAATGGGCACTGGGTACTGGAAGAACATTTGGAAACTCCATGGCCTCTCCAATGCCTACGTCTCCAACCAGGGCCTGCAATTCATGGCAGATTTCACCTGGGAACTCTACCACCTCCTGCATATCAAGCTCCACACCTCCACTGCCTACTATCCACAGTCTAATGGGCAGACCAAGCACATCAATCAGGAACTAGAACAGTCCCTCTAGCTGTTCTGCAATGAGCAGCAGGACGGCTGGGACAAGCTCCTCCCTGAGGTGGAATTCCAGTACAACAACCATGTCTACACATCCACACTGGTTTTCCCATTCTTCTTCAACACTGGCTGACACCCTCAGATAGGCTTCAAACTATGTGCATGGCAATCAGAGAATAAGTTGGTCAACAACTTTGTTGACCACATGCAGAAGGCACAGGAGGAGGCAAAGACTGGGCTGACCAAGGCAAAAGATGACATGGCCTGGTACTATGATCAAGGAATGACCTCCAGCTCCTCAGTCCAAGCCTGGAGATTGTGTTTACCTAGACAGCTCTAATATTGCAACCACTTGGCCCTTGCAAAAGCTGTCACATAAGCAGCTGGGACCATATGTGGTCAAATTTTAGGTAGGACCCCTTGCTTACCAACTCCAACTGCCTATTGGCATGCATTGACTGCACCTGGTCTTCAACGTGGTCAAGCTCTTGCCTGCCCTGAACAATTCCATTCCTGGTCAACAAGCTCTCCCTCCACCACCTTTGGTCCTTGCTGATGACAGAGCAGAGTACAAAGTAGAAAAGATCTTGGACAGCCACCTATTCCAATGTAAACTACAGTACAAGGTCAAGTGGAAGGGCTACAGTATTGAGGACAACTCCTGGAAGCCTGCCAAGAACGTTCACGCACTTGCTCTCATCAGGGACTTCTACTGCAACCACTCCAGGGTGGCCCAAGTCATTCATGGCCTTTACCCTATCTTCCTGCCTGACCATGCCATCCACAATCTCTTCTACTCCATGCATCAACACACCACACTCTAAAAAAGGAGTGATGTCAGGGGAATTTCTTTTTTGGAATCCTGGAGTTCTTCAGTAATTTCTAGAGATCTCCAGGATACTCCTATGCCCTCTGTAAGGGGAGTGCTTAACATCTGCAGAACTCCTTCCACAGAGCCAGCGAGCACTGGTGACAAGTGGGAGTCAAGCAGGTGTAGAGGTAAGCAAGAGTCAAGCAAGGGACTGGCAAGGCTAATTGAGCAGTCTGACATTGCTAGAGAGCTTATAGTAGGTTTAGTGTGTAGGCCAGAAGAACACTGCTATTGTTTAGCCTGGGAATATTCTATTCCACAGGCTGCCTATATATACTACATTGGTGGCTGTGCTAAGACTAATACTATTTACTAAGCAGGCCTTAGTATGTAATGGAGTATGACTAACAATAATTGATGTTGAGTAAGGTCCATGTATATGACTCATCAAGGCTGACTACTAAGAGACAGAAGGAGAAAGAGTGGGCCAAGCAGCCGGTCAGATCTGCTAGGAATAGGCATATTGTTGGACTAAGCTCAGAATAGAGTTGGACACGGTTTGGAAACCAGTCCCCTGACATTCTCCGGAAAGTACTGCATAGTTGTTCCCATGCCTCTGCCACTCATGCTGATGTGCCATGGCAGAGGGATCCTTAGACTTGTTCTCTTTGGATTTCTCTCTGCCAGGTGATTAGTTGTACTTCCTGTTGTACTGTACTGTAACGGACTCATAGCCGTAGAGCCCTGCTCTATGGCCTCCACAAAAGTAGTAATAATTATTATATTAATTATTACTTATTATTAAATAACTAAAAATAAACATTAATTAAATAATCAATAGCATATAATTGTGTATGGCTGCCTTAGGTAAGGCAGCCAATTTTACTGTCATACATAGTACTAGAATCGAGTACCGATCTGGTTCTGCTGTGTGACCATAAGGCTTTGCAATATTCTTGACAACGTTTCACTTTTTTGAACCTTTTGGGTTCAATTTGAAGTACTACAAGCAATTAACTGTGATTCTAGACTGTCAGTCTAGAGAACCTTGCGACCAAAGAGCGAACAGTGCATCAATTCATTGACACACGCACCCAAAACTACCTTTTACATATAACATTGATTGGATGGATCCCAATCAACCAATGGAGCCAACGTGCAATGGTGAGACCATTGGGCAGTCACTAGCATACCTGATAGTTGTATCGGAAGACTCAGTTCATTCTGGGTTAGAATCTACTGAGGCTACAATGGAGGAACCCCTCCAGCAGCCTCAGAAAATGCCAGGAGGAGCTTTGTGGAGCAAAGCGTGACCCACAGCTGCGCCCAGCAGTGCAGCAAAGTCAGGAGTAGTCTGGGAGACCCCAGAACAGAACACCGGGAGAGACAATGCTCCCTATATGCAGCCTGGAAGGCCAGGAAGATTGCCTCAGGCCTGCAGTAACATTCAAGGACCTCTTGAAGGTTGCAGACCTTCAGTGTACTTCCTGGAGAAGACACAACAATTGGAGACAGGCAGTTGGAGAGTCCCAACTGAATCCACTCTATTGACACAGCAACAGCAAGGAGATGCTGTGCCTCAGGAACTACTGTCCCTGAGCAAAGAACTCCTGCATTGAGAAGACAAAACTTCCGATGATGAGGAAGGTGGATGCATCGAGTCCACCTTGCAGGTGCAGTGCATGATGCTCTGGAGCCAGTATCCTTCCATCACAAAGGATACAACACAAGCGAGGTTAGGACTGTATGTACTTAAGCACATACAATTAATACAGGCCCAAGGTGAACATGTACCTCCAGTAGATACAATCAAATATATATTCAAATCTTGGAGCTGGAAGCGCATGCCTACATTTACCAGAAAGTGAATTGAGGCTCAGCGGCCTCGACACCAAATGGTGTGAACCTGGTGCCAAATATTCCAGTAAAGGCGCAGCCCATGCTTTCTCCGCATCTGGAGAAAGCAATAAGCAACATATACGCTCCTCAGCAACAGGGGAATACAGAAGAACAATTTGCAGCAAGATTTGCTGCAGCTCAGCACCAACAGATCTTCAGAGGTCACCAAGAACAACCTCTGTCTATAGTCAAATTGGTATCTACCATCCCAGTGGTAGAGAGTCACGATGTGGACGCAGAGGAAGTAACTTCTCCGCAAATCAAGCGTGAGTCAGTGGAGAAACCTCCACTGAACAACAGAGTGCCACTGGCAGAAAAATTTGCCAAGAGAGTAGTGTATCAGTGGATGCACAATCAAGACCTGAATTGCCAGGGATATTCCTGGATTGACGATCAGGGTATTGTGTTCAATGGGATAACGCCCATCAACAAGATGCAAAGGCAATATGTCCAAAAGATAGGCCAACCAGACAGTGGGAGTGGTAACCCTCCCACTGCACCATCAAGTTGGATTCCTGATTGACAGGGATCAGAGGACCAAGGTGGATGAGACAGTCCACCTCACTGGAATGATACAGGGAGACAGTATACAGGTCAGCGACCTGTATGAGCATTCTCTATGGTACTTCCTGCTGAAGGCAGGAATAAAACTCCTGGACTGACTGAGGCAATGAAGGTGTATAATGAAAATATGCCCCAGCGCCTCAGTAGTATTATCAACGATGCTGTAGGCGTAGCTTTACACCTACCAGAGGAAATAAAACCGCGGAAAGTGGAATCAAAACATATTCACCTGTATTGGGGTGAATCCAAGTTCAGTGACTTGGAAAACTGGACAATGGATGTTTGCAACCATCTGGCAGCTTGTCAGTATGGTGGTGATTGTCTGAATCAAGAACAAGTCTTTGTTCTCCCCGAGTTCTTGGAAGGGTAAGCCAAGAACTGGTTCCGACACCATGTCTTGCACTACAATTGTGCAAGACAGCAATGGACATTCAAGGATGTGATCCTTGAACTATACAATTGTCATAAAATGTAACACGTCCTGGCTAAAGCAGCGAGATCTCGCAAGATTGTCAAATAAACGTCCCAATATGTCTCATGAAGGATTCCTGATATTAAGGCTTCTGTTATAGACTATAACACATGGCTGATGATGTAAGGGCAACCTCCGGAGGTTGCGGTTAAGTCACACAACTGGCAGAGGGAAATCCGAAGTGTATTAGAGACAGTACATATTACAGGGAAATAACTAATCACCTGGCAGAGGGAAATCCGAAGAGAACAAGTCTAAGGATTCCTCTGCCACGGCGTGGCGCATCAGTACGGGGGCGGGGACGTGAGAACAACTGTACAACATCTCAGAGAAGTCCGACAACTGCAAGGGAGCATCCCAGAGATCTCTGGGATGGCCAGAAAAGGAAATGGCCGGAAAAGGAAGTCCAGGGGGTCCCGGAGATCTCCAGGATGGCCAGAAAAGGAATTCCCCTGACATCACTCCCCCCTTAGAGTGCGGCGTCTTGACGCACCGGGTAGAACAAGTTGCGGACCGCGCGGTCCACCGGGGAGACGGGGTAGATGCCCCGGATTGTGCGGGGAGCCTCCGGGTGACTACGGTGGAAGTCCTTCACCAGAGCGGGCACGTGGACGTTTTCGGCGGGTTCCCAGGAGATGTCTTCGATACTGTAGCCCTTCCACTTGACCTTGTATTGCAGCTTGTGCCGGAATAGACGGCTGTCGAGGATCTTCTCCACTTCGTACTCTGGGCGGTTGTTGACAATGACCAGAGGTGGCGGAGGCAAAGCACGTCGACCTGGAATAGGGTCGTCCGGGGCGGGCAAAAGCTTGACCACGTTGAAGACCGGATGGAGGTGCCGCATGCTGGTGAGCAGCCGGAGCCTGTAGGCCAACGGTCCTACCTGGCGCTCAACCACATATGGCCCCAGTTGTCGGTGTGAGAGCTTTTGGGATGGCCTAGTGGTCGCGAAGTCGGAGGCGTCCAGGTAGACTCGGTCTCCAGGCTTGTACTGGGGGGTCGGCAAGTGTCCTCGGTCGTAATAGCGGGCCATGTTGTCCTTGGCCTTGGTCAGAGCCGCCTCTGCCTCCTCCTGTGCCTTCCGCATACGGTCAACAAACTCATTGACTGTCTCATTCTCTGATCGTCGTGCATGCGGTTTGAAGCCCATCCAGGGGTGCCTGCCGGTGTCCAGAAAGAACGGGGAGTGCTGCGTAGAGGCGTGGACGCGGTTATTGTACTGGAACTCGGCCTCCAGGAGGAGTTCGTCCCAGTCGTCCTGCTGCTCGTTGCAGAAGAGCCGGAGGTACTGTTCCAGTTCCTGGTTGACGCGTTCGGTCTGGCCGTTGGACTGCGGGTAGTAGGCAGTGGAAGTGTGGAGCTTGACGTGCAGGAGACGATAGAGCTTCCGGGTGAAGTCTGCCATGAACTAGAGGCCCTGGTCAGAGATGTAGGCATCGGAGAGGCTGTGGAGCTTCCAGATGTTCTTCCAGTACAGGTTGGCTGCGCCCATTGCTGAGCAGGTCGTGTGCGTTGGAATGAAGTGAGCTCGCTTTCCATACAGGTCGACCACAACCATCACTGCATCGTATCCGTGCGCGTCCAAAAGTTCCACAATGAAGTCGACGGAGGCCACACTCCAGCACGCCGCAGGTGTAGGGAGGGATTGCAGATGGCCTGTCAGGGGGCGCCGGTGTAGTTTTGTCCGGAGGCAGAGGTCGCAGGTGCTGGTGTAGGAGCCGATGTAGCGGGACATCTGGGGCCACCAGTAGTTCCGTGAGACCAGCTCCAGCATCTTCCACCTACCAGGGTGCCCCATGACATGGGAGTCATGGTGCTGCTCAACAATGCGCCGACGGAGCTCCGGGTTGTTGGGCACATATATCCGCCCATGGAAGGTGAGGAGGCCATCCTGCAGGCCCCACTCGTCCGTGCATACCGACTTTGTACCGGAGGGGCACCCCAGATGTAGTGCTAGCGTGGCCTTGGCAACCGAGTCTTCCTGTAGACCTTCCCGGTTTCCCCGACGTATGTCCCGGAGAATGTTGACCTCGTCTCCCTGTACCGCTACCCCTTCCAAGGCACAAATGGCAAACAGCTCCGGGCAGAGGAGGGTGATGTTATCGTTATCTCCTGCACCGGAGCCGTGGTCCGCATGCCTGGAGAGGGCGTTGGGCTTCCCCATGCTCCGGCCTGGCTTGTGGTGCAGCGTGAAGTCGAAGTTGGCAAGGTACAAAGACCACCGGGCCTGGCGACGGTTCAGCTTCTTGGCTGTCCGGAAGTGTTCCAGGTTCTTGTGGTCAGTCCAGACTTCAAACTTGTGGCGGGCCCCCTTGAGGAAGTGGCACCACTCCTCCAGCAACCGGATGATTGCAAGCATCTCCTTGTCGTGGATCTCGTAATTTTGTTCCACGGCGTTGAGGCTCTTGGAGTAGAAGGCGATGGGGTGCCACTTACTATCCTCCGGAGACTGCTGGGATAGGACTGCACCGGTTGCAAAGTCAGAACTGTCGGCCTCGACGCGGAAGGGTCGGTCATCATCCGGGAAGAGCAGAATGGGCTTGGACGTGACGGCAGACTTGAGGGCGTTGAAAGCCTGCTGCTCTGCATTGCCCCAGGTCCAAGGGACATCCTTCCTGGTGAGGTCAAAGAGGGGACGCGCGTGGTAGGAG
>QLOM01017694.1:52458-66960 GCA_003313785.1 Termitomyces sp. MG148 | reverse complement strand
GGTGGTATCCCCATTTCCCTATGGTCCATTGAATAAAACAAACGCTAGTTGTGAGTGACGAGAAAATTTCACGATATTATGTTGAATCGCATCGTAGGGCATATTAACCATATCTGATGAAAGCTTACGCCACTGTTTTCCTTTGCGTTTGAAGTCTGCGAAAGGCATCCAGTCAGGTACATATTTGAGAATTGGTACCATATCAACAAGGAAGGTCCCCGGAACAGCAGCAGTGAAGAGTGTACGAGTAGCCTTTTCTGCTGTCTGAATGTAGGGATCCTCTTTGGATTGAATTTCCAGTCCATATGTCCCTCTTAAGATGGTCTCACCCGCCATCCTAAAAAGAATATGAGATACATTATGCGGGGATATACATCGTTCACAAACTGTCGAAGATTTCCATCTAGGTCATCGGGCGATGATAACATAGCACGGAGGAATCCGTGAGTAGCTTTTAATTCAAGAGGGCGGAAGCGCATGGAGGCACCGGCGTGGAATCCTTGATGCAGCAATCGTCTATGTTGACGCCTACAGTGATCATTAAATCGAATATGCAGACAAGAATTTGGCACCTTACCAGCAGTCACCTAATGCCAAATGGAAGAATTATCGCAAATTGGTTACGCTGAGAGTAATCACCATATGGCATCCAGGCGATATGAAAATCCCAGCCCATCAGCTCGTTGACCATTGGCATCCTTGCTCTGTTTCATAAAAATCCTGTTGAGTCCTGTGCATAAGCAGTGCTGATAGAGGATTACCTGCTAGAGTACATTGAAGACCTCTTCTCCAACAGGTCTGTAGTTATTGCCGCATTGTCCAAGACGATGATTGATGTACCCAAAACATCAAGATGAATGATGTCAGAGTCTGATAGAGCGAATCAGTGCTTAAGCTTACATCGTAGATACCATGTAAAGCTAACCTAATTCCTGGCACCACTTATGATAGGTTACCCATTCGAAGCCTTTCGGCAGATCCAAGAGATTGCCTATGATCAGAAACTTCTTGGGACCAGGTGGAAGGGGCAATTGTTTGCCATTCATGCGTCGCCTAAGGTAGAAGTATAGAACAACTGCAAATGAGAAGATACTAGCATCGAGAAGGATGTTCGCCATGGGAAGAGAAGCTGGAAGAGCGCTCAACGCTAGTTGACATTGAATTAAGAATTTAAGCAAAGTCCCAGAGAAAAACGACCCAGATGGAGTAACGTCGACAGAACCCCGAGAATTCAATCTAGAAATATATCTTTGTCAGTGAAGTTCCCTCTGACACGATTCTCAGAGAGATCGTCGAGGTGGAAGTAACGTTAAGTCTGTTACAACCCCTAAATGGAACTTAGTTCCCTCCCAGGCCTAATCTCTCACGCTTCTACAGGATGATATTAATCGAGTCCGCATATATCATGAGTCATACGGACATCGAGGAGATCATGCGCAGATAGACGAGGCTGGAGCTGACCCCAAACTCGGGGAGAAGAGCTCACGTGAGTTTGGTGATGCAATCAAAATGCCGGCCTGCCGAATTTCGGGTGTCCACGCTTGCCCAAGGTTGGACAATCAAAATCGACAAAAATAAACAACTTTGGAAGGTCAACTGACCCACAGAGCCCTCCTTTTATCATGAAAACATATGATTTGGGCCATTAAATAGAATTCCACGAGCCAATTTCTTGATTTTGTAGGTATAGATAATTTTGACCCCAAATTTTGGTGGTCCCCATAAAAAAAAAGTGCAGAATCAATAGCTGAGTATGGATCTGTAAAAACATTGAAGATTTCTCAAGTGGATCCTCCAAAAAAATCAACAAAGTCAGATCCTATAGCCTACAATTCTTGTCTATGAAGCATAGGCAATGACCAAAACATCTCAGGCCTCCAAAATCAAAAGCAAACAATCAATGTTCAACATTCAATATTTCAATTCCCATGCTGTCAGCCCACCAGTGTCAGATCAGATTGCAAGCACCAAGCCCTGATGGAGAGCACAAGAAAAGACATAAATGATGAAATAACTTAGGAGTCTTTGAGGTTAATTTGGATGAGGAGTTCCTGCAGAGTGAGGGTGAGGAAATCAAGTTGGAGGAAGAAAATGAGGGCTATGAGGATCAAGAAATGGATTCACAATGACTTGTGCACAATGGAGTAGTAGCAGCAGGCCTAGAACATGTAATGAATGATCACTTGACAATTGCAGGAAGTTATAAGTTTGAATACTGTCCTTGTTCAACCACTGGGGAATTTCAGTGGGTATTGTCCAAAAAATTGATTGAGTCCCACACTACTGCTAAAAAAACAGTGTGCATAAATGCATTTCCTCCTGGACCAAATAGGGCTTAGCTTTGGCAGAGAATTTCTCATCTGCAACAATGGGCTATCACCCAAGGTGAACACTGTGGAGGAATTTGTAGCACATGCACTGCGCTACAAGCAAGCCCACAAAATTGCTAAACACTTTGAGCTGCACCACTCAAAGACCTGTCCATTGAAACAATCTGAACCTCAGAAGGTAGGCACCTTGATAGTGGGCAATACAAACCCTTGGTTTGTAGTTAAGTCTGCACCTGGCCAAGAACAGCACTTCTGGAGTGACTGCTCAATAGACAACCAGTCCTGGACCCCCTGCAAGGGCCCCACCACAATGGAACAGGCCCAAAACAAGCTGTTGACATCATGAAGACATCAAACTTGGCTTCCAGAATTGACACAAGCCATCCTGTTGGAACAAATGCTTGCTTTAGATGTGGTCAACCTGGGCACTATGCTAATGAATGCCCAGAGAGTGGTGGATAGACAGGAGTCAAGCCACGCACATATGTACACCCGGCACAGACTGCTATCCCTGATAAGGAAGGGGTAGACTCAGGTGAGAACCTGACGTTGAGGACAATGAGGTGGAGAACTTCATTAAAGATACCCCAGAGGCCAGAGAAGCCTCTGAATATGTGGAGTTGTCAGATGACAGTTACGTTGAGGTAGATGTATACAATAACAACTACTATGCATGGGAGTCCAATACAGAGTTCATAGAAGCTCTGATTGACTACCTGGCCAGTGAACTTGACCAGCTGATTGGAGCAGCAGATGTGGAGGTGTATAAGGTACACTTTTGCAAGGCTCTAGAGAAGCTGGCAAGACCAGTACTCAAGCATGAGGACAAGAAGTGCCTTGCATCATATGTTGAGGTGAATGATCACAAGATGTGGACCTTGTAGGATTCAGAAAGCATGACTACTGGGATGACACCTCAGTTTTGTCAGGTACATGACATTTATATCAGTGAACTGAAGGAGCCACTACTCCTTCAGCTGGGCACTGTGGGCAACAGAGCTGCAGTGCAGTTGAATACACAGGTGACTATTGCCTGTGCTAGGTCAAAGACAAGGGAATACCTGGATGTAGCAAATTTTGATTTCTACAACATTATTATAAGAATGCCCTATATGCGGAAGCATAATGTTCTTCTTGACTTCAAGAAGAATAAGATAGTGGTGGATGACCATGCTATTCCTGCAGTACAAGTCACCATGGACAATAGCAATGGACATCTCCATTGACATCATGCCATGGAAAAGAAGTTACTAGTCAGGTGGAACTGACTAGATGGTGGCAGGAAAGCGCCCACTGTAGAAGATGTAGTGGATGAGGAGCAAGCTCAGGTGAGCTTGCCAGCGGACAGTCGAGCACTAATGGCACTGGAAAGTGAAGCTTTAGAGTACAAACATACTCTGAAGAGGGGAAAAACTCCAAGAAGAAGTTTAAGATAAAGTGCAAGTCTGAGGACAAAAGGCCTCAGCACACAACAAGTATGGAGTGCCAGCCAACATTGTTTAGAATCAAGGTTGAGGACCTTGTATCAAGTGATGATCAAATAGTGGTGAGGGATGAGATGTTTTCCACAATGATGGAGAGGTCAATCTAGGATTGACCTGTACCTCATCCTACGTTTGAGTAGGCATTCAATCCACAAATGCCTGCTGAGTAGAATGAATTTGTAGCTTTGATGTATGTGTGGAATGGACAATGCTGGAGTTTGACAAAAGAAGCGTATTGTTAGGCTAATGACAACAAAATCTTGCTGCCAAGTGAGGTTTTCTTTGATGGACCTTTGGTGACTTTGCAAAGGAGCAAGACTGCCCTCCAAGAGAAATATGCTTGTCCAGTGGCACAAGTGAAGGTAGCCATACATCCATGCCAAGACATAGACCAGAAAGGGAATGGTAAAATTGTTGGTGTTACAAAAGAGGACATTCTAAACCTGCAGCTGCAGTGGCAGCAGGAATTTGCAGATATTTTGAACAGAACTGAGGAGGAATTACCCCTTTAGCATGAAGTAAACTATAAGATCAACCTTATTGATGACAATCAAGTCTATAAGCACCATTTGCTGCAGTGTCCAATGGTGCTGCAACAGCAGCTCTAAAACAAGACCAATTGGTACTTGAAAGCTCAGTAGTGGGAGGTGAGAATGGCCTCCTAAGCTGCCACTTTAGGAGATATTGGGAATTGCTGGAGAAACATTTGTTAGAAACAGGTCATGTGATTTCTAGTAAGTGTTTCTCCAAAAAAAAGTTCAAGTAAAAATTGAGAAATATTAGAATCATACTTATTGTGTTTCTAATATTTTTTCACAAAAATACGAGACATGTATCTTTCTGTTTTTCTTGAGGGACCTTTGTTATTTTTTTGAAAAGTGTTTCCTCAATAAATATCTTGGTGTTTTTCAAGATAAATAAATAAAGAACAAGTCAAGTGTTTTTCCAGAAAGACTGATTAGTAATTCTTGACATGTTTCTCAGTAAAAATTGTTCATAAACACGTATCACGTCAATCAGTATTGCACTCAGCATGCAACAGGCACACACTCATCAACTTCCTCATTAGTTCACATTGTGCATCTTGCAACTGCAGACATAACAAAACATAATTCAAACTTTCAGATATAAAGCATCATGTCTAGTTTGTTCAAATACAATTACACATGAAGCTCTGGCACATCTTGGTAATCCCAAATTGTTTTGCAAAGACTTCATGTTAATGGAGATATTGCAAGCTTGGGTACACCGGCGCTGGGTTTCATTTTTGTTGGCAATTTTACTTGCTTCAAGCTTTTCAGAGGACGTCCCTCATTCAAAAGGGGATGCAGTTTGTGGCAGAAAAAAGACTGTATTAAAGACTTGAGTGGAAAGATTTAAGATACAATATAATACAATGAAAATAGCATAGATCTTATGGCCTAAATGTATATGATAATGTTATTTTGGCGGTAAGTACTGGAGAAGGTAAGTGCTCTCAGTTTGGACAAGATTCAAATCACAAACCAATATGCCCTGGAAAAGCAACATTGAGCCCAACATCTGCGCTTATATCAATAGTTGATGACTCTGCAATACAACTTCCCTTCATGCCAGCATGGAGGAATACAGCTGGTGGCACATCAGTGCTCATTCTTGCATCTATGTCGCCTCCTATTTGAAAACTCTTTGTTCTTGTATTTGCCTCAATTGTGGTTGTTACGGTTTTATTGATAATTAGAAGATAGCCTCTAATCTTGACGCCCTTCATGTTTGTTTTCTCCTCAATTGTTGCACTGACTGTTTCATCCTTGATCAAGAGTTTAGCCTCAAGTTGTGCTAAAAATGGTCAGAAATAAAGACAAGTAAATTATCAATACTGACTAGATTGAGAGGGCATAGTATTGTGTTGTTGGTTGAGAAGCAAAAAGAATACTATGTGAAAGAAACTAACTCTGTGTATTCACCGCTCTCAGCAGTGTGCACAAGGAGCTCATCAGCACTTTTATTCTTCTCCACAAGGATCAAGGTGTCAAGGCCTATGCAGCATGCTGTTTTGCAAACATCCTCAGGCTCTATGCCCCAGATGCACCGTATACCCAGCCTAAGCTTTGCGACATTTTCTAATTCTTCCTTTGCCAACTCACTAATAGGCTCAAGGGTGCCAACACATCATACTATAACAAATACTTTCACCTGCTGGAGTCTCTGTCAACAGTCAAGAGCATTGTGCTTGTCTGTGACTTGCCAAACACGGAGAAACTCATGTCTGAGATATTTTGCAATTTCTTCAACCTTGTTAAATGTGACTTGCCCAAGAAAGTTGAAATCTTCATGGTGGACATCCTGGTTGCTTCTATCAATGAGGCTCAGGTATTCCTGAACAAGGCGCTGGAGGTGCTTTTGTCTCAATTTATGGAGAACAATCTGGTGTGTCTCCTTTTCTGTTTTGTTCCCATCATTCTTTCTCCCACATAATTCACTTTCTTGTATCTCTGCTCATCTCCTTCAGAATACGTTCACCCTCTTTGAAACATTGCCTGTTCTGCTAAATGATTGACAATGTGAAAATCAATGTCTCAAGTGCAGGCTTTACCAAATGAAAGAAATGGCTGGATCAGTCGGCAATTAAAGAGTTGGCAGCTTGCAATTTGGGGAACAGGAGATGTATAAATATTGACAGTGCCCTAGAAGTGGTGTCCAAGCTGTCAAAGCTGGATTTATCATGTGAATGGACTTGTACAAGAGCAACAGGACTTACTTCCACATGGTGGCAAAGCTGTACTACGACCAGGCTTGCTTTGCCAAATATTGGACTAATGAACAGAAAAAAATTTTGGCAAGAAGGCTGTGAGAAAAGCAAAGTAGCAGAGAGAAAGATAACTAGAGAACCAGAGCTTGAGGAGAAAAGAGGCGAGCTTGGTGAACCCAAACCTCAAGGGAAAGCAGCAAGTTTAAGTGAGCCCAGAACTTGAGGAAAAGGAATAAGCTTGGGTGAACCCAAAACCAAAGGTAGCTCATTGTGTGATTGCAAGAGTCAGACACTGGATTGACATAATACCCATGGGATTCCTCCCATCCACATTACTAAGCAACTTTTCTATTAAATAATTAAATATTCAGCAAAATAGGTATTCATAAAACTACTTAGACAAAAGGAAAATTTTTATTGGGTGATAAAAAGACAATTTATTTGTCTAGAAGAGTGATTTATCATAGACTACTTCTAATGGCTTTTGGTTTTTTTTTACGTATAGTGATAGCAAAGCCTAATATGATAAATGCATTTAGAATGCAAGATCAAGTATCCACCATTGCAAATACTTCTTCTAAATTTCTTATATGAAGAGGATCAGGAAGGAGTGAACTGGCTCAACACACTGGGCATGATTGGAAGAACTTTTCACTCCACCACTTGAGACCACATCCTGAACAGAGTGAGTAACTGCAGTAAAGACATCGCAGTAAAGTAAACAAAATGACAAAATAGATAATGGTTTGACTTGCAGTAATAGACCTGTGATTGGCTTATAGTAGTGAAACATTGTCAAAGAGAGTCATAAAGCCTTACAGTTACACAGCAGAATCAGATTGGTTGTCAATTCTAGTATATGTATAACAGTAAAATTGGCTGCCTTACTTAAGGCAGCCATACAGCATTATAATACTTATTTAATTAATATAATATATATATATATATATTTAATATAATATATATTTATTTAATATAATATATATTTATTTAATATAATTATTATTTAGCATAATAATTATTATACTTTTTTGAGAAGGCCATAAAATGAAGCTCTATGGCTGTAAGTCCATTACATGCCTCCCTTTAAAACTGTTAAGCAGTCTACATGATGGAGTACATAATATAGCAGTATGTATAATTATATAATAAAAGTGTCCTTGTGAATGTGGAGGTGAAGGGCTCATAGATAATGTCCATCTGTTAAGAAATACAACACCAATGTTAACCAACAGTATCAGTGAATAGAGGATGAGCTGTCTACAAAGGTTATGCAGATGGCGGACATGCCAACTTGCTGGCCAGGTCAATCTTCATCTTGGATGTTAGCCAACAGTGTTGAGGCAATAGGCACAGATGAGGTCGACACCACTAAAGCCAAAACTGTAGTCTGCTGCACCACAGGCAAGAGTGGATATGGTCCATGTTAGAACCGGTGGTGCCATAAGTTACGGTGGTTGGGGTTCATCCAAATTGGATAGTATAATCCTTGCTTGACGTAATTGTTTTCTTGTGAGTTTTTACATGCAAGCAGCACATGAAGATAGATCATATTGTTGACAGTGAAGTTCCGCTATCTGTCTCACTGAGGTATTGCAAGAGGCTTACCATATTGATTTAGTTGACAATGACGTTCATCATCAACATCTCAATACATGTCAATTGAGGTGTTTGCCTCAAAAAAGTGGGTTTCAAGGAAGACCATGCCAAAGATATAGGCATGGTCTACTCATTCTGGTAGAATGCGGTTCACCAGTAACGTATGCAAAACATCTGCATCTGTCAAGTTGACCGCAATGATGTTGTCAAACTTTAGTAAGGTGAGCTGGACAGTTCATGGGTTGAAACGTGGACTGGGGATTTGTGGCGTTGTAAGCCATGATGGCTTCCCTATACAGCCTCAGACATGCAATAATCAAGGCCAGGAGCCTTGCAAAGCATCCATGGGCATGTCCCTGCAGAGAAAGAGCATGAGTGAGGGCATGTCCTATCACCGTCCTCCAGTTGATGCAGTAGGCAAAGCCTACTGCAATGTCAATCACCGAGTTTTGCATTTCTGGGCAGTAGAAGTACAGAATATTTTGCGCCAGCTTGAATAAGTTGAAGATAAAGCAAGTACCTTTGGAATTAAAGCCAGCCAGTGTAAAGAACAGCCTCCCACTGTGGTCCTTCCACTGCAGGTATCCCTTGGAGGTTGGAATGACTGCTAAGTTCATGTGGCAAGAGAACAGGTCCAGCAGAGGTGTGATATGTTCATACTCTAGTGAAAGCACTACCAAAGAACCAGTTTGAGCGTTCAACAGCCATGCTGTCAACAAAAACTCCTAGACCATTGGGAATTCTTCCGGTGGCCTGCTCCACACAATTCTTGTCTGCCTTAGACTGCCATGCAGCCTCATGCTTGGTGTGAGCAGCAATCTTCTTATTCTTGGCTAACCACTGTCTGCGGTTAGCAGGCGTCTCTCTTTTTGACAATGTATCCGCCAAGTGCTCATTGTTGTTGCTCTCATCACTTGGCTCTTTAAGCTTGAGCAATGCCAGGGTGAGTAGCTGGCCCTCTACTTCATTTTCTGACCAAGTGTCCTTCTTCATGGACACTGGGATATATGAATCCAGTGGTGCCTCGAATTGCATTGCTGAGAGAAAGAACATAGTGGAGCCCTCAGCTCTTGCTGGGACTCTAACTGCAAAAACAACTGCTGTTAAGACCACCTCATTAGCTGGCCTTGTAGGCCCTGATGAATGGGAGGGAGCATGTGTTGATGAGAATAGTCCTTGTAAACTAGCATCCACAACCATGAGCTCATCATGCAGCTCAAATGGCGTCAGGAAGAGTTCTCCTGCTTCCTTCTGCCTCTGAGGTGCCTTCTGCACCTTAGTAACTGCTCTTTGCTGCCCTTTATTGCAGGCTGTGTCTCTAGCTTTGAAGTGTTTTGCCTTAGTCTGCTGCAATGGATGCCTCTTGATGGTGTTTGCAAAGGTTTTTATTGTATTTTTGTTATGCTGCTGCAGCATAACAATTTCATCAAGCAGCCCAGTGATGACTACCTGAGCAATGGGGCCTCTCAGAAATGACAATTCTGGTAGCACTCTCTGGCCGGTGGACACCAAATGTCTCCACACTACTTCAACTTGAGGATCAAGGACCTCCAAAAGTGTTGCTATTTCTTTTTCTTTCTCTTTGTCCACATACAAAATGCACCGTGGAGACAGCATGCACGTTGGCAAAGGAGATTGCCAACAAGGAGGCGTTTGAGGTCTGAGTGGACCTCACACCAGCCCTTGCAATGTGGATTTGTTCTACTTGCACTCTATGAGTTTGCGTGATGCTCCTCCATGCGCGAGGTAACTCCTCAGAGGCAATTGCTTCTAGTCTCTCCTGTACACCTCTTGAGGAGGCAGTGTGAAGTCTTGTTGGTGTCAAGGTTTGGCTACCTCAATTCTTGCTTGTTGTGTACGCAACAAATTCTTGTCAACTTCCATGGATGCTACTTATAGCATGGTTAGTGCCTGATCATCCAAAAAGATCATACTTGCACTCTGAATCTGTGCCATTGGAAACAGCATTGGCATACCCCACATCACCTGCAGCTGCTGTCTAAGACCAGTTGGTCCTGGGACATATGGCATAGGTGCAAGGAGATGCTCTATCATGAAAAGCCAGGCAAATGCATCAATCACTCAAGCCAACCACCAAGTGGGGCAAGTGTCGAGTGCAAGCAACTGGCAGGCAAGAAGGCAGGCCACCGACAAGGAATGGAGCAGGAGGGCAAGAGCAGAAGGCAAGGTTGTCACTGAGGAGCTCACAGTTATGCTAATGTGTAGACTCAGAAGCAATGCTATTGCTAGGACTGAGGATGTTCCATCCACCAGTCTTACTTATATACTACATTGGATACACTATGACTACAGTATATTGACTAATAGGGCTGGTATGTACTAAGCACTAATAAGTAAGCAACATTCAGCATGAGTAAGCCAGCCAATGGCATAAAGGCCTGCCAGCAAGTAGAGTGGGTCCAAAGATCAGCTGATCTGCCAGGTGTTAATGCCAAGACAGGGACAGAGCAAGATAGGGCCGGAGCGGTCTGGATGGTGGCTAGATGTGGATGCTAACGTCAATACAGACTAAACAAGGCTAGAGTAAACGGTCCAAGGACCTGTCCTCTGACAATAAGCATGAATTATGGATAGAACTGCTGATGTCCAAATTGGGCAAGAGGCTGCCCAAACTGGGACATCATTGGGTACAATGCTACACTTGGTATTGTCATTGATGATGGCAAGGATTGTTGGTGTGGGGGTGGTTCCCCCTCTCCTCCAGAACTCTGCAGATTCTGAGGCTGCGGCTGAGGCATTGTACCTTGAAATGGGTATGACATTTTTGAGACATTGTCGTTGTTGGTGAGAGAAAAGAAAAAAATCCTTACTCATCAGGTTACACAACCTGATCCGATCAAAAGATCCACCTTATTTTTCTGCCGCTCTTTTAGGGCTTTTGCTGGCCATTTTTTCACCGCTCTTTTGCGGCTTTTGCAGCCACTTTTTGGCCATTTTTCTACCACTCTTTTGTGGGGTTTGCAGCTTAATTAATTAATTAGCCACATATAATTCTGTATGGCTGCCTTAGATAAGGCAGCTAATTTTACTGTTATACGTAGTACTAGAATCGCACACCAATCTGGTTTTATTGTGTGACTGTAAGGCTTTGCAATTACTTTTAACAATTTTTCACTTTTTTAAACCTTTTGGGTTCAATTTGAGTACTACGAGCAAATAATTGTGATTCTAGACTGTCAGTCTAGAGAATCTTGTGAGCAAAAGTGAACAGTGCATTGATTCTTTGACGCACGCACCCAAACCATTTTATACATATAACATTGATTGGATGGATACTAATCACCAATAGAACTGATGTGCAATAGTGAGACCATTGACCAGTCACTAGCATACCCACTAGTTGTCTCAGATGACCTGGGTCATCCTGGGTTAGAGTCCACTGAGGCTACAACAGAGGAACTCCTCCAGCAGCCTCAGGAAATGCCAGGAGGAGCTCTGTGGAGCAAAGTGCAACCCATTGCTGCGCTCAGCGATGCAGCAAAGACAGGAGTAGTCTGGAAGACCCCAGAACAGAACACTGTTAGGGGACCAGTCTCCAGACCATGTCCAACCCTATTCCAAGCTTAGTCCAACAATATGCCTATTCCTAGCAGATCCGACCAGCCGCTTGGCCCACTCTTTCTTCTTCCATCTTGTAGTAGTCAGCCTTGATGAGTCATATGCCCAGACCTTACTCAGCATCGATTATTGTTAGTCATACTCCTTTACATACCGAGGCCCAATTAGTAAACAGTATTAGTAATAGAACAGCCACTGATGTAGTATATATAGGCAGCCTGTGGGATAAAATATTCCTAGGCTGAACAATAGCAGTGTTTTTCTGGCCTATCCACTGAACCAACCGTAAGCTTATCTAGCATCATCCGATCCTTTGTTAGCCTTGCTTGCTTCTTGGCCAACTCCTGCCCACCTCTGTGCTTGCTCAACTCTTGCTTGCTCCTTGCATTGCTGACTCTGTGGAAGGAGTTCCGCAGACGTCAAGCATTCCCCTTACAAACACCAGGAGAAAAAATGCTCCCTATATGCAGCCTGAAAGGCCAGGCAGATTGCCTCAGACCCAGAGTATTGTACAAGGACCTCCTGAAGGTTGCAGACCTTTGTCATACTTTCTGGGGAAGACGCAACAATTGGAGACAGATAGTTGGAGAGTCCCAACTGAATCCACTCCACTGACACAGTGACAGCAAGGAGATGCTACACCTTAGGGAACTACTGTCCTGAGCAAAAAACTCCTGCAGTACATTGGGAAGACAAGACTTCCGATGACAAGGAAGGTGGACAAATCAAGTCCACCTTACAGGTGCAGTGTATGATGCTCTGGAACAGGTATCCTTCCATCACAAAGAATACAACGCAAGCAAGGCTTGGACTGTATTTACTTAAGCACATACAATTAATACAGGCCCAAGGTGAACATGTACCTCCAGTAGATACAATTGAATATATCAATTTATATATTCAAATCTTGGAGCTCGAGGTGCATGCCTACATGTACCGGAAAGCAAATCAAGGCTCAGCAGCCTCGACACCAAATGGCACAAACCTGGTGCCAAATATTCCAGTCAAGGCGCAGCCCATGCTTTTTCTACATCTGGAGGAAGCAATAAGCAACATATATGCTCCTCAGCAACAGGGGGAGACAAAAGAACAATTTGCAGCAAGATTTGCTGCAGCTCAGCACCAACAGATCTTCAGAAGTCACCAAGGACAACCTCTGTCAACAGTCAAGTCAGTATCTACCATTCCAGTGGTAGAAAGTCACAATGTGAAAGCGGAGGAAGTGATTTCTCTGCAAGTCAAGCATGAGTCAGTGGAGAAACCTCCACTGAATAACAGAGTGCCACTGGCAGAGAAGTTTGCTGAAAGAGTAGCACATCAGCAGATGCGCAATCAAGACCTGTGCTAGGGACACTCCTGGATTGATGATCAGGGTATTGTATTTGATGGGATAATGCTCATCAATGAAATACAAAGGCAATATGTCCAATGGAGAGTTCAGCCAGACAGTGGAAGTGGTAACCCATCCACTGCACTACTGAGTTGAATTCCTGATTGGCAGGGATCAGAGGACCAAGGTGGACAAGATGTTCCACCTCACTGGACTGATACAGAGAGACATTATACAGGTCAGCAACCTGTAAGAGTGTTTTCCGTGGTACCTCTTGCTGAAGGCAGGAATAAAGTGACTGGTCTGACTGAGGCAATGAAGGTGTATAATGAGAATATGCACTAGTGTCTCAGTAGCATTATAGACAATGCAGTAGGTGTAGCGTTATGCCTACCAGAAGGAATAAAACTGTGAAAAGTAGAATCAAAACATATTTACCCGTATCAGAGTGAATCCAAGTTCAGCGACTTGGAAAACTGGACAATGGATATTTGCAACCATCTGGCAGCTTGTCAGTATAGTGGTGATTGTCTGGATCAAGAACAAGTCTTTGTTCTCCCCAAAGGACCAGCCAAGAATTGATTCCAACATCATGTCTTGCACTATAATCGTGCAAGACAGCAATGGATGTTCAAGGATGTGATCCTTGAATCATACAATCGTTTTGTGAATGATCCACTATGTAGGATGCAAGGGAGGCATTCATTGTGACCTCCTATACAGAGAAGTTAGGAGTTCAAGGTTTCTATGACACTTTGATAGACCATGCGCAGAACATGTTGATTTACCCAGACAACTGGGTGATGATAGAGACATTCCTGCACGTGATACCCAATGCGATGAGAGAATCTCTCATCTGCAACAACAGGCTATTGCCTGAGGTCAATACAGTGGAGAAATTTGTAGTGCACACATTGCACTACAAGCAAGCCCACAAGATTGTAAAACACTTTGAGCTGCACTGCTCAAAGATGCGCACAATGAAAAGACCAGAATCTCAGAAGTTAGACACCTTCTGGGCATGCTGAAAGGAGATGATTGGAAATACAAACCCTTGGTTTGTGGTCAGGTCAGCACCAGGCCGGGAGCAACGCTTTTGGAGTGACTGCCCATTGGATAGAGGGGATCAACCGGTGCAGAACCCCCAGCAAGGGCCACACTGAGATAGTGATCATGCAAAGCAGGCTACTGATGTTGTCAAGATGTCAAACAGGCCTCTAAGCAGGTCGCTCCTTTGTGGCAAACACTTGCTTCAAATGTGGATTCCCTGGACATTACACTAACAAATGCCCAGGTAGTGGTGGAAGGCCAATGACCAAGCCATGCATATATGTATGTGCAGCACACACAGCTATCCCTGATGAAGAAGAGGTAGACTCAGGTAACAAACCTGATGTTGAGGATGATGAGGTGGAGAACCTCAACAACAATGTGCCAGAGGCTGGGAAT
>QLOM01017694.1:0-52186 GCA_003313785.1 Termitomyces sp. MG148 | reverse complement strand
ACACCTCAGTTCTGTCAGGTACAATGTATATGTGAGTGAGCTGAAGGAACCACTAGTCCTTCAGCTAGGCACTGTGGGCAGCCAAGCTGCAGTCCAGTTTGGTACACAGGCAACAATTGCCTGTGCAAGATCAAAGTCCAAGGAATACTTGGACGTAGCGAACTTCAATTGCTACGACATGATTATAGGTACGCCCTATATGTGGAAGCATAATGTTCTTCTTGATTTCAAGAAGAATGAAATTGTAGTGGATGGCAACGTCGTGTGAGTGACCATGGATAACGGCAATGGACGACTCCATCAACATCATGCCATGGAGAAGAAGTTGCTAGTCAGACAGAACTGACTAGACGGTGGTAGAAAAGCATCCACCATAGAAGATGGAGAGAACGAGGAGCAAGCTCATGTGAACTTGCCGGTGGATAGTCCAGCACTGATGGTGCTGGAAAGTGAGGCTTTAGAGTACAAGCATACTCTGAAGAGGGAAGAAGGCCCTAAGAAGAAGTGTAGAAAGTCTGAGGATAAGAGGCCTCAGCGCACGTTGAGCATGGAATGCCAGCCGACATTGTTAAAAATCAAGGTCAAGGACCTTGTGTCAAACAATGAGCGGGAGGACAAGACATCCTCCACATGCACAAATAGGTCAATTTGGGATTGACCTGTACCTCATCCCACATTTGAGTGGGCATTTGATCTACGAATGCCTGCCAAGTGGAATGAACTTGTGGTGTTGATGTACATGTAGAATGGACCATGCTGGATGCAAAAAGAAGAATTGTATTGTCAAGCTAATGATCACAAGATCTTGCTGCCAAGCAAGGTATTCTTTGATGGACTTTCTGTGACATCATGGAGAAGCAAAGGAAGTGTGCCCATGCGACTATACACACCAAATGAGAGCAAATTGAGGATTACCACCCTCAGAGAAAAGTACGCTCACCCAGTGGCATGAGCAAAGGTACCTGTGCACTCATGCAGAGGGGTGGACCAGAAAAGCAAAGGTAAAACCATTGGTTTTATAAAGGAGGATATTCCAAGCCTGCAGCTACAGTGGCAGCAGGAATTTGTGGATATCTTGAACGGAACCAAGGAGGAATTACCTCCTTGGCATGAAGTAAATCATGAGATCAACCTTATTGATGAGAATAAGGTCTATAAGTATTATCTGCTGCAATGCCCAATGGCGCTGCAATAGCAGCTCTGAGACAAGACCAATTGGTACTTGCCAGCTCAGTGGTGGGAGGTGAGAAGCTGCACCGTTGTTGTGCATCCCAAAGAAGGATGGTACCTTGAGGACTGCATTGGATGCACACCAATGCAATGACAATATGGTGAAGAATGTGACTCCACTTCCAGATCAGGAAGTGATTTGAGAAGACGTGGCACAAGCAAAGTTCAGGTCAAAGATTGACCTGATGGATGCATATAGACAAGTGAGAATTCACTTGTCCAATATACTAAAGACAGTGTTTTTGTCCATCACGGGAACATACATCAGTAACATCATGCAGATAGGAGACTGCAATGCTCCTGCAACGTTCCAAAGGTTGATGACCTTTATCTTTTGAGATGTGATTGAAAAGTTTGTCCACATATATTTGGACTATATTCCAATTCCATTGAGAAACACAAAGAGCACCTTTGTGTCGTATTTGAGCAATTGAGGTCCAACTTGCTGTACCTCAAATGGAAGAAATGCAAGTTGTATGCCGAGACAGTAGATTGTCTTGGGCACAAGATCAACAGTCAGGGTATTCACCCTGATCAGGACAAGATTAACTGCATACGCAAATGGCGTGTGCCCTGGACCTATAACAATGTTCAATGGTTCATTGGACTGGTGAATTATATTGGCAATTGCTTGCCCAATATAACAGCATATACTGGACCATTAATGTCCATTACCTAGAACAGGGCTCCATTCATCTGGAGACCCATACACCAGCGGTGCTTCAAGATGATCAAACAGATCTGCTTGAAGATGCCAGTGATTTGGCCCATAGATCCTAGGCGTGATGAGCCAATTTGGCTCATTTGTGATGCATTGAAGACAGAGTCGGTGCAATGTATGGCCAGGGAAGTTCCTGGTAGAATTGCAGACTCACTGGCTTCATGTCAAAGAAATTCACCTCAGCACAGCAGAACTACTCCATCCACAAGCTGAAGACACTGGCAATACTTGTGGCACTCCTCAAGTGGAAAAACAAGTTGATGGGATACAAGATCCACATCATAACCGACCATAAAGCGCTTAAGTTCTTCAAGACTCAAGCAACCTTGTCTCCCCGGCAATGGCTGTGGATTGATTATATGTCACAATATAACTTTGACATCACATATGTCAAAGGTGAATTGAATAAAGTTGCTGACTGTCTCTTGAGGTATTTCAAGAGCAATAAAGTCAGAGAACATCACGACATGCATGACTACGTCAATGCGGACATTTGCATTGATCCACAGGGCAATGATATACCATATCATTGCTACAAGGAGGTAAAGGAGCATGTAGTAGAGCTTTGGGCCATGCAAGCAAACAAACTTTGACAAAGTCAACACTTGCAGGAACAGCACGAAGCCCGAGACATCAAAGCTGAGCAACTGAAGCAGGCTCAGCCCAAGAAGACAGAAACATTGAAGTCTGACATAGAAGCCAGTGGTCCTGGACCATCTGGCCAAGAAATTACACTCACAGATGCATTGATGCTAGCAGGAGAGTATACAGACTCTCCTATACTTCAGGACAATGAATTCCTATGTGCTATACATAGGAAATACAACCAGGATTTGTTCTTTGCTGAGATTCAGCAAAATGCAGCAGTTCACCCATGATTCAGCATGGATGAGGACAGACTGTTCTGTATCTTGAATGTTTGAGGATGTAGAGTGGTATGCCTACCACACAACCAAACTATCATTACATGGATTGTGATGCAAGTTCACAAGAGTATTGGTTACTTTGGTACCAACAAGACTCTAGAATACCTGAGGCAGTGGTATTGATGGCCTCAAATGCAGTTGGAAGTAACAAAGTTCTGTCAGATCTGCAAGGCCTGCCAGCATTCAAAGATGAACAACCAGAAACCTGCAGGGAAATTACATTCCCTGCCTGTTCTGACAAAACCTTGGGACTCCATTGGAATGGACTTTATCAGTCCATTCTCCAAATGCAAAGATTACAACTACCTTTGGGTAGTAATCTGTTGCATGACTAGTATGGTGCATCTGATACCGGTGCATACAACTGTTACCATGTCAGAGTTATTGTGGATATACTTGCAAGAGATTGTAAGGCTGCATAGCCTTCCAAGTTCCATCATGAGTGATAGAGATGCAAAATTCATGTTGCACTGGTAGCAGGAGCTTCATAAGCTCCTGGGAGCTAAGCTACTCATGTCAAACTTGTTCCATCTGCAGATGGATGGACAGACAGAACGTGCAAATCAAAGTATTGCGCAGATCTTTTGTATGGTGGTCTGACTGGACTAACGCTGGGTAGATAAGATCCCTCTGACCGAGTTTGCAATCAACGCAAGTGTGTTGGAGATGACAAAATATGCACCATTCGAGCTCACTGGAGGCTACATGCCCTCCATGTTACGGGAGCTCAGAGGGGACAATGTTGTTCACAAGAGAGTGAAAGACTTTGCATGAAAAGTGTTGGAGAATTTGACCAACGTGCATGATGGGATTATAACAGCGTGTGTTGTTCAGGCACGACATGCAAATGATCAATGCAGTGGTGAGCCTGAACTAACGCCTGGCATGTTAATATATCTGTCCACCAAGAATCTTAACCTCCCAAAAGGAAGGGCAAGGAAGTTATGTCCAAAGTATATTGGACCATACAAAATCTTAGTTGTAGAACCAAGTACATCGAACTATGTACTAGAGCTGCCTGCAGCTTTACTAGCTAGGCGTATCTTACCCAAGTTCCATGTATTGTTACTCAGACAATACAATGCAAACAATGATGCAATGTTTCCTAATTGGGTGACACCCAAGGCTTATGACTTTGGAGCCATTGACAAACAAGAGTGGTTCATCAAAGAGATTCTGAGCCATCAATGGAGCAATGAAATGCACCTCAAATTTGAGGTGCAATGGAGTGCTGGTGATACGACGTGGGAGCCATATCAGACCTGTGCAAAGCTAGCAGCTTTGGATTGGTACTTAGAGCTGCAAGGCGTCAAATGCCCAAGTCAGCTTGCTAAGCGCTCATGTGCTTAGACTGAGTAAGCCAGATTTGATTACAATCAAATCTATCATCTTATTGCATTGCAATAAGATGACAATCAGATCAATCTTGATCTGTACAGATAAGATGGATAAGATGCACCATCTGATCAGATAGTATGGATCAGAAGAGGCAGATCTTTTGATTGGATCAGGTTATGTAACCTGATGAGTAAGGATTTTTTCTTTTCTCTCACCAATAACGACAACGTCAACAAAAATATGTCGTACCTGTCTCAAGGTACAACGTAGCAGCTGCCACCTCAGAACTTGCAGGATTCTGGAGGAGGGGGGGAACCACTCCCACAACAACAGTTACAACCATCATCAATGACAATGCCAAGTGTGGTGTCATACCAATGATGTCCCAGTTTGGGCAGCCTCCCACCCAATTTGGACATCAACAGTTCTATCTGCAATTTATGCCAATGCCATATTTCCCAGGACTGACTGGTCCTGGACAGCAGCCGCAGGTGATGTGGGGTATGCCAATGCCGTTTTCGACAGCGCAGACCCAGAGTGTAGCACCAATGGAAGTCAACAAGGAATCGTCGTGCACTGTTCAAGCCAGAGTTGAGGTAGCCAAACCTTGATGTTAACAAGAACACACTACCTTCTTGAGAGGCTTACAGGAGAAACTGGAGGCGATTGCCTCCAAGAAGTTACACCGCACGGGGAGGAGTGCCATGCAAATTCATAGGGTGCAGGCAGGACAAACTCACATTGCAAGGACCAGTACAAGGTCTACTCAGATCTTGAACGCCTTCTTGTTGGCGATTCCCCTTGTTAACATGCATGCTGTCTCTGTGGCACATGTCATATGCGGAGAAGGGCAAGGGCAAGGAGGTTGCAACACCTCAGAAAGTGCCGCTGGAATCGTCATTCCTCAGAGATCCTGTCGCCTAGGTAGTCATAACTGGGCTACTTGACAAAATTATTATGCTGCAACAGTGTAATGAAAATACAATCAAAACATTTGTGAACGCCATGAAGAGGTGTTTTTTGCCGCTGGAGGAGACAAATGAGGCAAAATGCCTCAAAGCCACTGACACAGCCTGCAACAAAGGGCAGGGTGGGTCTAAAAAGGGGGCATGTAATGGATTCATAGCCATAGAGCTTTGCTCTACGGCCTCTTTAAAAGTAGTAATAATTATTATTCAGTAAATATATATTAATTAAATAACTAATTAATCACGTATAATTCTGTATGGCTGCCTTAGGTAAGGCAGCCAATTTTACTGTTACACTATCTCCCAGGAGATGTTTTCAATACCGTAGCCCTTCTACTTCACTTTGTACTGTAGCCTGTAACAAAACAGATGACTGTCTAAGATCTGCTCCCTGGTGCCTATGAGAACCAGCAGTGGAGATGATGGGGCTTGATGGCTAGGGATGGAGTCATCTAGGGCAGGTATCAGCTTGACCATGTTGAAGATAGGGTGGAGCTGGTGCATTCCAACCAGTAGCCAGAGTTAGTAAGCAAGTGGCCCTACTTAGTGTTTGACCGACCATGTATGGCCCAAGTTGGTGGTGGAATAGCTTTTTTGAGAGTTGAGTGGTAGAAATGTCCAAGGCATCCAGGTAGATGCGGTCCCAGCTTTATACTTGGGGGCAGGAGCGCATTTATGGTCATAATACTGAGTCATGTTGTCCTTAACCTTGGCTAATGCCACTTTTGCCTTTTTTGCACCTTCTACATCCAGTTGAGGAACTTGTTGATGGACTCATTCTCTAACTGGTGTACATGTGGTTCAAATTCCATCTGGAGGTGCTGGCTAGTATTAAGAATAAACAAAGACACCTGGTTTGAGGAGTGAACATGGTTGTTGTATTAGAACTTGGCCTCAGGAAGGAGCTTGTCTCAGTTGTCCTGCTACTCATTGCAGAAGAGCCAGAGGTACTGTTTCAACTCCTGGTCCACTTGTTTGGTTGGGCCATTAGACTGTGGGTGGTACATGGTGGAGGTGTAGAGCTTCACCTAGAGAAGACAGTAGAGCTCTCAGGTAAACTCTGCTACAAACTGTAAGCCCCAGTCCAAAATGTAGATGTTGGAGAGACTGTGGAGTTTCCAGATGTTCCTCCAATAAAGGTTGGCTACACCCATAGTGGAGCAGGTAGTATACATAATGGGCATGTTAATAAGCCTTAGGCTGAGCTCAGTGCACCAGCACTATATTTGGTGACTTTTATTTTGCAACAATTGGGAATTGAACTAAAGCTACAGGATGCAATGTGCGCAAGCACAGGACTTGGCAACTATGAGACTTAGAGGCCATGGGACTTTAGTGATCACTAGACTTGTCAGTTACAAGGCAACTCATGGGATTTGGTGATCACAAAGCTTTAGTAATTACTTGACTTATTAGTTACAAAGCAACTCATCTGACTTAGCAATCACCTACTAATCATCTGACTCTGGTCTGACCCCCTATCAGTTTTTCAATCAAAGATAGCCAACCTACTTATCAAATGATGGCTGCTAGCAATGCTTGGTACCTTAGCAACACCTATTACATTGCCAACATCTTCTTAAGGCTGAAAAATACACCTTTAGCAACACTTATTATTTATCCAATATTTAGCAACTTACTCAAGACACTCCTCTTGATGGTTTTAAGCCTTAGCAATAGTCACCACACATTTGGCTACTTTAGGTTGAAGAGTTGTTGAGTTTGAGGCTACTGACTTGACAGATGCCATTGCTTAGCGACTTTCACATTCTATTTTTCCTGTCATAAATTTTCTAGAATTAACAATTAGCAACTTTTAGTTTAATTAACATGGCAACTTAGTGCCTATAAATACTGTACATATTTTGTCTTAGCCATCATTGAATCATATACTTCACAGTTCAGATCTCATTTAGTGTACTCTAAGTCTTCTGAGTTGTTAAGAGATAGCTTTGCTAGCCTTAGTCTTGCCAATTCTCATCTTTACGGTGCTATAAAGGCACACTATTGCCAACATTTACATTGCTAAGGTTGTTACCAATTACAGCATCTTAGCACCTTGCATCTATGGCAGGCTTACAGCTTAGATCACTAAGCAAACCATTTATTAGAGCCACAATGGCTCAGTTAGCACCATTGTGGTCCTGAAGCATGTAGTTCTCTCATGCCAAGTCTCTGAGGCAGTGAGGCATGGGTTCAAACCTGGGGAGGATCATCTTTCCAGTTAGGTCCCCAATCAGTCTTTGCAAATAGTCAGAAGCAATAGGTTAGCATTACGTTGGGCTGAGTTTGCATAGTCCCTCAGAGTCAACCCAGCAACTGGGGGCTCCTGCCATGGCAGCAGGCCAGAAAACACCTTAGACACTGGCTTAGCTTACTTCAACGCTACTGTTACCACCAGCTCAGGCATCAATCAGTAGGAGGAACAGACCAGTTTGGCTGTCGATTCAAATATGAACTACCAATGACATGTGTTACAATGAGTCATCTACTACCATCTTTCTTACTGGACAAAATGGTCCAGTGGGCCTTCAGGATCCTGGGAAAATTAGGAGAAACTAAGACAAACATGAAGAAACCAATGTGTCAGCAAGTATTAAGAGACTTAGGATCAGCCCATCAACTATAAGAATGGTGTCAGGGAACTGGTCTCCGAACTGCGTTCAAACCTATTCCGAGCTTAGTCCAACAATATGCTTATTCCTAGCAACCGGCCACTTGGCCTACCCTTTCCTCTTCTGTCTTGTAGTAGTAAGCTTGATGAGTCATATGCCTGGATCTTACTCAGCATTGATTATTGTTAGTCATACTCCTTTACATACTGGGGCCTGATTAGTAAACAGTATTAGTAATAGCACAGCCACTAATGTAGTATATATAAGCAGCTTGTGGGATAGAATATCCCCAGGCTGAACAATAGCAGTGTTCTTTTAGCCTATTTACTAAACCAATCATAAGCTTATTTAGCATTGTTCGACCCTCTGTTAGCCTGGCTTGCTTCTTGCTTAACTCCTGCCTGCCTCTGTGCTCACTCAACTCTTGCTTGCCCCTTGCATTGCCAATTCTGTAGAAGAAGTTTTGCAGATGTTAAGCGTTCCCTTTATAGGTTGTTCAGCCTCCTATACTGTTTGCCCTCTTAGCTCATAGTATTCAGCTCTACTCCCTACTATGTTTTCTGACTCTTGGTCTCTCTTTACCCCTATGACTTGTACCCCTACAGCGGCACCCTCTGCTTGTCCTTCTATCTTGGCCTCTAGTATGCCTCCTGTTTCTGGGACGGACCCTGCCGAAATGCTTCACTGGACCGCCACTTGGTTTTCTATGATGCAGCAGATGCAGCTGACACTTGCCGCCCTTGAACACAGACTAGCTACTCTAGAGAGTGGACATGCAATTGCTGCCACTTGAACTGCTAAAAAGCATAGTAATGCTCTGGGTGCCCATTGTTTTGCTCCTCCTGGCCGCCCTAAGCCCTCTGAGTTCTCCAAACCTCCTACCATGCCCCTCTCTTATAATCTCCAATGAGTCCCGTGCTCTACTTCTAATACTCTCCTGACTGTTGTAAGGGCAACGCTTGATGTCTGTGGAACTCCTTCCACAGAGTTGACGATGCAAGGGGCAAGTAAGAGTTGAGCGAGTGCAGAGGCAGGCAAGAGTCAGGCAAAAGGCAAGCAAGGCTAACAGAGGGTCAGACGGCGCTAAGTAAGCTTACAGTCGGTTCAGTGGATAGGCCAGAAGAACACTGCTATTTTTCAGCCTGGGAATATTCTATCCCACAGGCTGCCTATATATACTACATTGGTGGCTGTGCTATTACTAATACTGTTTACTAATTGGGCCCCGGTATGTAAAGGAGTATGACTAACAATAATCGATGCTGAATAAGGTCCGGGCATATAACTCATCAAGACTGACTACTACAAGACAGAAGAGGAAAGGGTGGGCCAAGCGGCCGGTCAGATCTGCTAAGAATAGGCGTATCGTCGGACTAAGCTCAGAATAGGGTTGGACACGGTCTAAAGACTGGTCTTCTAACAGCTGTTCCTCTCACTTGGAATCTTCTTCCTACCAACGGTAAAGTCCCTTGTTACAAATGTGCTCTGGAGCTTCCCAACTCTCTAGTTGTGCATGTTGTTGGACATCAGGGGCATAGCCTTAAACAAGTCCATGACCTGTCCAGCTCTCGGTTGGCTGCTTTCATGATTGGTCCAGCTGGTGGTAAAGACCAATGTTTTGTCACTATCCAAAGCACTGACCAGCAGATTGGTGAAGCTCTTGTTGTCTTTGGAAAGCGCATTGCTAAGAAACGTGTGCATGCATTGTAGAAGCAGCAATCTGGCAACACTGCACCAGCAGTTGCTGCGCCGGCCCCTTCTAGGGAACCTGCCTCATTCACCCAAAACCTTCTACTCAGTCTGCACCGCCTCCTCCTCCTATGGCCTCTATGCATGACTCTACCATAGACTTTCAAGAACCCGCTGATTCGGATGATCCGTCTCCTATGCAAGTCTTGGTAGCACCTTCATTGCCCACTGGCTCGCCTATGGCTCTCTTTACTCTGACTCCAGCTCTGTCGTCCCCCATGGTCATCAACTATGCCTTTGGGTATTATGCTCGGGGCACTTCTGAGGCACTTCTGCACAGCACTAACACTGCTTGACGCTCTCGCCCAACCTGGGGAAAGTAAATACTGTTTGTCGAGGCGACAAACCTAGAGGAGGAGCTGATGTCAGGGGACCAGTCTCTGGACCGTGTTCAACCCTATTCTGAGCTTAGTCCAATGATATGCCTATTCCTAGCAGATCCGACTGGCCGCTTGGCCCACCCTTTTCCCTTCTGTCTTGTAGTAGTCAGCCTTGATGAATCATATGCCTGGATCTTACTCAGCATTGATTATTGTTAGTCGTACTCCTTTACATACCAGGGCCTGATTAGTAAATAGTATTAGTAATAGCACAGCCACCAATGTAGTATATATAGGCAGCCTATGGGATAGAATATCCCCAGGCTGAACAATAGCAGTGTTCTGCTGGCCTATCCACTGAACCGACCGTAAGCTTATTTAGCGTCGTCCGACCCTCTGTTAGCCTTGCTTGCCTCTTGTGTGACTCTTGCCCGCCTCTGCATTTGCTTGACTCTCGCTTGCCCCTTGCATTGCCGACTCTGTGGAAGGAGTCTGCAGACGTCAAGCCTTGCCCTTACAACTCCAGATTCTTGTGGTCTGTTCAGACTTCAAATTTATGCCAAGCCCTCTCTAGAAAGTGGTGCCACTCCTTCAGAGATTAGATGATAACTAGCATCTTCTTATTATGAATCTCGTAATTCTGTTCTATGGTATTGAAACTCTTGGAGTAGAAGGCAACAGGATGCCACTTACCATTCTTCTGGAACTATTGCAACAAAACCATGCCAGTAGCAAAGTCAGAACTGTCAGTTTTTACATGGAAGGGCCCATCATTGCTAGAAAAGAAGAGTATGGGCTTAGGGGTGATGGTGGACTTCAAAGCATCAAACGCATGCTGCTTTGCATTTTCCTAAGCTCATGTTATGTCCTTTTTAGTGAGATCAAAGAACAGGCATGCATAATAGGAGAAGTCCTGAATAAAGCATTGGTAGAAGTTAATAAACTCCAGAAATTGTATTTTCTTCTTGTTCTGGGGCTCCAGCCATTAAGTGATGCCAGCCACCTTCACCAAGTCCATCTCCACCTTGCTATAAGAGATGATGAGCTTAAGGTATTCAATTTTGATCTGTTTGAACTCACATTTCTCTGGCTTAAGGTAGAACTAGTGCTGGCAGAGACAATTTAAAAAGACACAATGATAAGCCTTGGGCTGAGCTCAGCACACTGGTGCTATATTTAATAACTTTTATTTTGCAACAATCAGAAATTGAACTGAGGCTACAGAATGCAACATGTGCAAACATAGAACTTGGTGACCACAAGACTTAGAGGCCATGTGTAAAGATGATCTCCAGAGGTTGCGGCTAAGTCACACAACTGGCAGAAGGAAATCCAAAGTTTATTAGAAACAATATAGTATGACAGGAAAGGAACTAATTATTTAGCAGAGGAAAATCCAAGAAAAACAAGTCTAAGGATCCCTCTGCCACAGCATGGTGCATCAGAATGAGGGGTGGAGGTGTAAGAATGACTATATAGTACCTCTCAAGAGCATGTGTCAGAGGACTGATCTCCAGACTGTGTCCAACTCTATTCCAAGCTTAGTCCAACAATATGCCTATTCCTAGCAGATTCAACTGGCCGCTTGACCCACCCTTTCCTCTTCTGTTTCTTAGTAGTCAGTCTTGATGAGTCATATGCACGGACCTTACTTAACATTAGTTATACTCCATTACATACCAGGGCCTGCTTAATAAACAGTATTAGTTTTAGCATAGTCACCAATGTAGTATATATAGGCAGCCTGTGGAATAAAATATCCTTAGGCTGAACAATAGCAGTGTTCTTTTGGCCTATACACCAAACCTATTGTAAGCTTTCTAGCCATGTCTGACCACTCGGTTAGCCTTGCCAGTCCTTTGCTTGCCTCTTGCTTGCCTTTATGCCCACTTGACTCCCGCTTGTTACCAGTGCTTGCTGACTCTGTGGAAGGAGTTCCGCAGACATTAAGCATTCTCTTTACAGCATGGGAGTATTCTAAAGATCTCCAGAGATTGCCAAAGAACTCTAAGATTCTAAAAAAAGAAGTCCCCTAACTGTAAGAGGATGCTTTATTGTAAAAAGCCAAGCAGACGCATCAACCACTCAAGCCTACCACCAAGTGGGGCAAGTGTTGAGCAAGCACAGTGACAAGCAACTAGCAGGCAAGAAGGCAGGCCACCAACAAAGGATAGAGCAGGAGGGCAAGAGCAGAAGGCAAGGTCGTCACTAAGAAGCTCACAGTAATGCTAATGTGTAGACCCAAAAGCAATACTATTGCTAGGACTGGGGATGTTCCATTCACCAGTCCTACTTATATACTACATTGGATACACTATGACTACAGTGTATTGACTAATAGAGCCGGTATGTACTAAGCACTAATGAGTAAGCAACAGTTAGCATAAGTAAGCCAGCCAATGGCATAAAGGCCTGCCAGCAAGTAGAGTGGGTCCGAAGACCAGCTGACCTGCCAGGTGTCAATGCCAAGACAGAGATGGAGCAGGATAGGACCAGAGCAGTCCAGATGGTGGCTAGATGTGAGTGCCAACGTCAACACAAACTAAGCAAGGCTAAGGTGGATGGTCTGAGGACTTGTTCTTTGATACTGACATTACTCCTTTCTTAGAGTGCAGTGTCTTGATGCACCAAGTTAAACAGATTGCAGATGGCATGGTCAGTTAGGGAGATGGAGTAAAGGCCATGAATGACTTGGAGTGCCTTAGAGTAGTTATGATAGAAGTCTCTGACAAAAACAGGTGCATGAACATTTTTGGCAAGCTCTTAGGAGTTGTTTCCAATACCATAGCCCTTCCACTTGACCTTGTACTGTAGTTTATGTCAGAATAAGTGGCTGTCCAAGATCTTCTCTACCTTGTACTCTGCTCTGTTGCTTGTCAGGACCAGAGGTGATGGAGAGGGAGCTTGTTGCTGCTTCCTTCACGTAGAGCTCCACACATTCACCGCCTACCACCCACAGTCCAATAGACAGATCCACGTCAATCAGGAGCTAGAACAGTACCTGGCTGTTCTGCAATAAGCAGCAAGACAACTGAGACAAACTCCTTTCTAAGATGAAATTCCAGTACAACCACATCCATGCATCCACACAGGTCTTCCTATTCTTTTTCAACACTGGTCGGCACCCCTGAATAGGCTTTGAACTACTTATATGGCAATCAGAGAATAAGTCAGTCAACAACTTTGTCAACCACATGCAGAAGGCACAGGAAGAGGCAAAGGCCATGCTGACCAAGGCAAAGGACAACATGGCTCAGTACTTGTCAGAGGACTTCTCATCTCTTCCTTCTTTCACTCTTTATTCCTTTATTCTTCTTTATTTATTTTCTTATTTTGACTGTCACTCCTTTACTTTACTGCTTCTATTTTTTCAACACTATCTATTAGTACTATTTTCAGCCTCTGAGGTGCTCTGGTTCTTTAGCTATCATTCAGACAAGTATAGCCCATGCTTCTAGAGGCTTAGTCATCCTTAACAATTACTAAGTAAGTCACATGAGACACCAAAATGCAGTCTTGTGATGTCTGGAGCAAATTTTTGAGTTTTTCACTATTTAGGTTAGGATTAGCTACTTCTGTTAATCTGTATAGTTGTTTTCTATGCTTCCAGAGCCCCAAAAGCATTAGTCCTGGCATAAAGAATCCCTAGACTTGTTCTCTTTGGATTTTTCTCTACCAAGTGAGTAGTTATTATAATACTGTTAGTATATACTCTAATACACTTTGGATTTCCCTTTGCCAGCTGTGTGACTGAGTCATAGCCTCCAGAGGTTGCCCTTACAGTACTATAATCAAGGATGGACTCTAGCTCTCCAGTACAAGCCCAGAGATTGTGTTTACCTAGACGCCAAGCCCAAGGATTGTTGACAAAAGTATTCATCTAAAGTTCCTTGGGCTTAATCTTATCATGATCCCTTAGGTACTAACACTTACAAACTTATGGAGATTATTGGATCTAATCGCTCATATGGAGTTCAACTTCTCTCGTTGAACTCCAGGTGAACATTATTATATTATTCTGTCCTTACGTTACTCAATACAAACTTCTCTCATTGAACTCCAGTCCAGTTCTGTGTGATCTGAGTCAAGACTTCATCACCGCTTGCTTGTGCTGACCACAACCTTCCTCATGCACATCCAAGACGTCCGTTTGTCAGGTTATGGGCCCTGCTAACGGTCTACTTAATGCTGCATTGTCCGGCTCTGGAGATGCATTCAAATTCCCGAAACTCAATGGCAAAAACTACGCAATGTGGGCCAAACACATGAAGGCCACCTTGCAATCTTGCTACCTCTGGCTGATTGTTACTGGCAACAAGGAACAGCCCCCAAAGCCATCGAGCACTAAGCCCAAGGAACTAGCCAAATCTATCTGGAAAACCAAGAAAAAGGAATACCTCGAGTAAACGTTGTAGGATCAGGCGGCACAGGGTTTGATGAAATCTGTGGCTGAGAGCTCCCAATGGCCACATGTGGCTGACAAGATGACTGCAAAAGCCATGTGGGATGGTTGGAAGACCTTGCATGTCACAAAGCAGCAAAAGATCAACGTACATTACTACTTCAAGGATCTCTATACTTGGAAGTACGCTGATGGGACCAGCATGGCCGACCATTGCCGCAATGCTTGACATCAAAAACAAGATCACAGCGGCTGGCAAAGAACTCCCTGATATTCACGTTGCCTGCGCACTCGTGCTCTTGTTGCCATGCACATTGTCCTGGGACCTCATTAAGATCCAATTGTTTGGAATGGAAACACTCACCTCCGAAGACGTGTCGACTCGACTCCAGGCTGAATACAACCGTCGGTTCTACGAGAAAGAGAGCAAGACCGCTCTGCTTACCTCAAAGAAGTCTGACAGCAAAAGGAAGGGCCAAAAGCCAGCAGCTGACGATAAATGCCGCTATTGTCAAGGACTTGGTCACTGAATCAACAAGTGCCCCAAGCGCATTGAGGAGGAAAAGAAAAGGAAGGTTGGTGAAGGTTCAGGCGCTGCCAATCTTGCCGTCACTGATCTCCAAGAACTTCGTCGTGAACCTGGGCAAGTGTACATGGCAGGAAAATTTGGTCACACCGGCGATGTACTCCTCGACTCTGGTGCGACGTTGCACATGTTCTTTGACCCATCGTTCTTCACCATGTACATGCCTGTCAACGCTGACTTGGACAATGACTGGATTTCAGTGGGAGACGCTTGCAACATACCTGTCGCAGGGCATGGAACCGTAAAATTCCAAATACGGTTGCCAAATGGTCCCAAAACAGTTACCCTGGCCAATGTCCTTCACGTCCCCAAAATTGCTGCCAACCTTGTCAGCTTCAGAACCTTACAACGTCAGAGCGCAACCTACAGGAGTTATGCGGAGGGATCGGAAGTCAGACTGGTCATGTTGAAGAATGGGGCAGAGTTATTCCGTGCGTCACTATTGGGTAGCACTGGTACCCTGTATCATATTGCCTGCATTGCAATTCAAACTGAGTCTGCTTACATCGCAAGTGGGAGTCTCCGTCTGTGGCATCATTGCCTTGGACACTTGAACCATGATGCAATCAGGGATATGCAACGGAAAGACATGGTGAAGGGCCTCACCATCACGTTCCCCACCACCTACGACCATGTTTGTGAGAGTTGCGCCCTCGGCAAGTCACATTGAATGCCTCTTCCCCGAGCAAGCACTGCCACCTACAAAAAGATGGGCCTTGTTGTAGTCGATCTCACTGGTCCAATGTCTGTTGAAACATGGACAGGGATGCGGTACGCCTTGGTTGTTGTCGAAGTTAGCTCTCGATTCACAGTTGGCCAACTGCTGAGACTGAAGAGTGAAGCAGGTGCTGCGCTGCGGGACATTATTGCGATGTTGGAGAGACAGTCAGGATTAAAGCTGAAGCGGATACGTTCGGATATTGGGACAGAGTTCTTAAAGGAGCTGCTTACCAATTTTTGTCGTCGCAATAGAGTCCTTCATGAAACGACGGTCCTTTACATGCCGGAGCAAAACGGGATAGCTGAGAGAGCCATCGCCGTGCTTTTTGAGATGGTGCGTTGCATGCTACATTCAGCCAGAATGGACCTGCGCTACTGGGGCGAGGCATTCATGTACGCAATCCACATTCAAAGCTGCTCACCTACGTTTGCCCTGAATGGTATCATGCCCCAAGAAGCTTGGACCAGCTGAAAACCCAACATCTCACACCTACAAATATTCGGGTCCGTTGCATACGCCAATATTCCCAAAAAACTCCGAGAAGGGAAGCTAGAAGTCATGTCAGTCAAATGCCGCATGATTGGTTGGTGGACCGATGAAACAAAGGGCTACAGACTCAAAGACATTGAAACAGGCAAGCTCATCACAGTGCGGGATGTATGCTTTGTGGAAGATGATAGTCCCGGGAATCTAGCGGAATTTGAGGCACAAGGTAACCCGCCGTCTGCAGAGGACTTGGCTGCATTGGTCCCAGGAAACACTGCCAACATCATGGTCACTCCTGCTCCAGCACCTTCACCCATGACCCCAATGCTAGCATCCACTAAGATCCCACCCCCAGAAGCACCTCCCATCGTCCTTGAGCCCACACCAGCTGTTACAGCACCCAAGACCTCGAAATGGGACAACCTACTTCAGAGAAACCACCCTATGCGTACCCGTCACCAGGTTGAACGTTATGGCGTTGTAACCTTGAATGATGAGTCCTCCGAAGAAGAGCATGGTGGTCGGCATCAGGCCTACGTCACTCTTGAACAGAATGAACCCAAAACTTACAGTGAAGCTATGTCCTCCACTTGCTCAACGCAGTGGGAGGAGGCAATTGTGACCGAGTACAAGACTCTGCAAAAGACTGGTACTTTTGAGTGGGTCTTGACGCTACCTGAAGGTCGAAAGGCTGTTGGAAGTTGCATTGTGTTCCACATAAAGCGTGATGGCAATGAAAACATCTTCAAGTACAAGGTTCGGATCGTCGCAAAGGGCTTCTCGCAAGTTTATAGTCAAGACTTCACCAAAACATTCTCCTCGGTTGCCAAATTCACCACCCTGCGGACCCTGTTATCCATCGTTGCCTGCAAAGACTGGGAGTTGCACCAAGTTGACGTTGTTGCAGCTTACCTTTGTGGAGACCTCGAGGAAGAAATATACATGACAATACCCAAGGAAGTAAACATCGAGGGAAAAACTGGTGGCTACCTGAAGCTAAGGAAACCGCTCTACGGGCTTAAGCAAGCAGGATGACAGTGGAAAACCAAACTCGACAAGGTAATGTTGAAAGCTGGCTTCAAGAAAAGCCAGGCAGATGACTGCCTCTATATTCTGAGGAAAAACGGCGAGATTGTGATGTTAGTCTTGGTATACGTTGATGATATGGCACTCACTACAAAGAGTCTCACAATTCTGCAGAAGTTCAAGACAGAACTGTCTGCCGAGTTCGAGATTTCGGATCTGGGTGAGCTAAAGTATATCCTAGGCATCCAAGTAAAGCAAGACAGGCAAGCACGCACCATTTCTTTGAACCAGTCTGCTTACATTCATCAAATACTTGCGTGCTTTGGTATGTCTGAATGTGCACCTGTATCCACACTGTTAGGTTCCGCTGACCCGGGGGCTCAGCAATTCTGGGCGAGGCCTTACCAGGCGTACTCGGACAGCTACGGACATGCTGGGACCTAGAGGGCCGGAGGAAGGCGCCGGGATGAGGTGACGTGCGCCGGGAGCGTAGGGAGATCAGACAAAGTGTTCCAGGGTTGGCGCAAGCAAGGGGCGAGCGCCGAACGAGAAGGTTCTATTGGAGGAAGTTCGGGTTAGACAGTGCGATGGGTGGTGTGCCAGCGGCGGACTATCTGGAGAAATCAAGGGACTGATAGGCGAATAGGCAGTTTAGAGTTCAACAGGTGCGGAACTGAACTCAGGGGAGTGGAAAATGCGGGCCGGATAAGATAAGAGATCGGAATGCGAGAGGGGAAGGGAAGGAGAAACTCGAGGCAGAGACGGAGAACGATAGAAAGAGACGGATGAGCAAAGGAGATGGAATTGAGAGAGTAAATAGAGACAAGGACAGGTACAAGACGAAAGAGTAGAGGCGAATACGGACTATGGGAATGGAGACAAGTACGAGACTACAGAGCGGAGACGAGTATGAGGCAAAGTTACGAGGCCGGAGCGATACGAGAGGAAATCGGGGAGTATGGGCAATATCAAGACTACCGTACTTAGTGCTATGGGGGGGCTTATATACTGACTACACGACGAGGCAGGTCCAGGGTCCTGGTTCCGGGTCTGGGGGCTGCTCCAGGGCTCTGGTGGTGTCCCGGAGCACCTAGGAAGACAAAGGGAAACCGCGGGTGTCGAATGGAAGTGGTGCCGTTGCTTTGGGAGTCGCAGTGGCACCATGCAAGGGAGGACGTGGCACGACGAGAGGACGCGATGAGGCATGATGCGGGTGTTGATGCGGGACGAAGCATGATGCGTGAGTTGATGCACAGGGCGATGCATGATGCATGGCATGATGCATGGCATGAAGCAATCCTGCATGATGCGTCGAATGATGCCTGATGATGCCTGATGCGTCGGATATTGTGTGGGTCGCCGTGCTGTCGCGCCAGGAATCTCCGGGGGTTGTCGGTGGTGTCCGTGGAATGTCAGGGTCGACCGGGGTATGACGTGATGACCGTGTTGGGTGTTCATGGAGTTTGTCCCGAGTCGAGGTTATGCGAGGGGTGTTTGCCGGGGTGTGTGGTGTGGTCCCGGGCCCGGGGCTCAGGCCCGGGGATGGGTCGTGACACACACTCTCCGCTGCCAAGCAAGTCCTGTCCGTTTTGCAGTCACCCAAAAACAAAAACAAATGTTTGGAATACTTAAAATTTGCAAACGGATTAAAATACCTAGAAATTGTCGGCATGCTGCTGTACGCAACCCAAACATGGCCCGACATCCAATACTCTGTTGGAATTATAGCCCAATATGGCGGCAATCCTGAGAAGACCCACCTGGAAGCTGCAAAACGCATTCTACGGTACCTAAAAGGCACTGCCAATTTTGTGTTAATGTTTAGAAGGAGTAGGAGCAAGGAAGTAGACCTTGTTGGCTGGACTGACTCCAACTGAGCACAGGACATTGACTCATGTCGCTCCATTGGCGGTTTTGTGTTCGACGTGGCAGGAGGATCTGTGTTGTGGTCAGCGAAGAAGCAACCCACGGTCGCGCTGTCAACGGTTGAAGCCGAGTATATGGCTGCATCAAATGCAACCAAAGAAGTAATCTGGCTCCGAGTTCTTCTTGAGGACCTCGGATACCCTCAACTACATGCAACAGTGATCTACACAGACAATCAGGGCTGCATAGCGCTAGCACAAAACCCAGTCGCACACTCACGAGCAAAGCACATTGACATTTGGCATCACTTCTTATGCAAACGCATCGAAATGAAAGAGATCAATCTTCATTACTGCTCTACAAAAGACATGCTGGCTGACATATTTATTAAAGCCTTACCACACAAAACCTTCAAGAAGTTCCGTGATATGCTGGGGGTCATGAGAAGATAAAGATCTCGTCAAGTGGGAGTGACAAAAGTATTTACCTAAAGTTCCTTGGGCTTAATCTTATCATGATCCCTTAGGTACTAACACTTACAAACTTATGGAGATTATTGGATTTAATCGCTCATATAGAGTTCAACTTCTCTCGTTGAACTCCAGGTGAACATTATTATATTATTCTGTCCTTACATTACTCAATACAAACTTCTCTCGTTGAACTCCAGTCCAGTTCTGTGTGATCTGAGTTGAGACTTCATCACCGCTTGCTTGCACTGACCGCGACCTTCCTTGTGCACATCCAAGACGTCCATTTGTCAGGTTATAGGCCCCGCTAACGGTCTACTCAACGCTGCATTGTCCAGCTCTGGAGATGCATTCAAATTCCCAAAACTCAATGGCAAAAACTACGCACTGTGGGCCGAACACATGAAGGCCACCTTGCAATCTCGCTACCTCTGGCTGATTGTTACTGGTGACGAGGAACAGCCCCCGAAGCCATCGAGCACCAAGCCCAAGGAACCAGCCAAATCTATCTGGAAAACCGAGAAAAAGGAATACCTTGAGTAGACGTTGCAGGATCAGGTGGCACAGGGTTTGATAAAATCTGCAGCTGAGAGCTTCCAATGGCCACATGTGGCTGACAAGACGACTGCAAAAGCCATGTGGGATGGTTGAAAGACCTTGCACGTCACAAATCAGCAAAAGATCAACGTACATTACTACTTCAAGGATCTCTACACTTGGAAGTATGCTGATGGGACCAGCATGGCCGACCACATCGCCGCGATGCTTGACATCAAAAACAAGATCACAGCAGCTGGCAAGGAACTCTCTGACATTCACGTCACCCGTGCGCTTGTGCTCTTGTTGCCATGCACATCGTCCTGGGACCTCATTAAGATCCAACTGTTTGGAATGGAAACACTCACCTCCGAAGACGTGTTGACTCGACTCCAGGCTGAATACAACCGTCAGTTCCACAAGAAAGAGAGCAAGACCGCTCTGCTTACTTCAAAGAAGTCTGACAGCAAAAAGAAGGGCCAAAAGCCAGCAGCTGACAACAAATGCCGCTACTGTCAAGGACTTGGTCACTGGATCAACAAGTGCCCCAAGTGCATTGAGGAGAAAAAGAAAAGGAAGGTTGGCAAAGGCTCAGGCGCTGCCAATCTCGCTGTCACTGATTTCTGAGAACTTTGTTGTGAACCTGGGCAAGTGTACATGGCAGAAAAATTTGGTCACACCGGCAACGTGCTCTTCAACTCTGGTGCGACGTCGCACATGTTCTTTGATCCGTTGTTCTTCACCACGTACATGCCTGTCAATGCTGACTTGGACAATGACTGGATTTCAGTGGGAGATGCTCACAACATACCTGTCACAGGGCGTGAAACCGTAAAATTCCAAACACAGTTGCCAAATGGTCCCAAAACAGTCACCCTGGTCAATGTCCTTCACGTCCCCAAAATTGCCGCCAACCTCGTCAGCTTCAGAACTTTACAACGTCAGAGTGCGACCTACAGGAGTTATGCAGAGGGATCGGAAGTCGGACTGGTCATGTTGAAGAATGGAGCAGAGTTATTCCGTGTGTTACTATTGGGTAGCACTAGTACCCTGTATCATATTGCCTGCGTTGCAATTCAAACTGAGTCTGCTTACATTGCGAGTGGGAGTCTCCATCTGTGGCATCGTTGCCTCGGACACTTGAACCATGATGCAATCAGGGATATGCGACGGAAAAACATGGTGAAGGGCCTCACCATCACGTTCCCCACCACCTACAACCATGTTTGCGAGGGTTGTGCCCTTGGCAAGTCACATTGAATGCCTCTTCCCCAAGCAAGCACTGCCACCTACAAAAAGATGGGCCTCGTCGTAGTCAATCTCACTGGTCCAATGTCTGTTGAAACATGGACGAGGATGCGGTACGCCTTGGTTGTTGTCGAAGTTAGCTCTCAGTTCACAGTTGGCCAACTGCTGAAACTGAAGAATGAAGCAGGTGCTGCGCTGCGGGACATTATTGCGATGTTGGAGAGACAGTCGGGATTAAAGCTGAAGCAGATACGTTTGGATATTGGGATAGAGTTCTTAAAGGAGCTGCTTACCGATTTTTGTCATCACAATGGAGTTTTTCATGAAATGACGGTCCCTTACATGCCGGAGCAAAACGGGATAGCTGAGAGAGCCATCGCCGTGCTTTTTGAGATGGTGCATTGCATGCTACATTCAGCCGGAATGGACCTGCACTACTGAGGCAAGGCATTCATGTACGCAATCCACATTCAAAGCTGCTTACCTATGTTTGCCCTGAATGGTATCGTGCCCCAAGAAGCTTGGACCGGCCAAAAACCCAACATCTCACACCTACGAATATTCGGGTCTGTTGCGTATGCCAATATTCCCAAAAAACTCTGAGGAGGGAAGCTAGAAGTCATGTCAGTCAAATGCCGCATGATTGGTTGGTGGACCAATGAAACAAAGGGCTACAGACTTGAAGACATTGAAACGGGCAAGCTCATCACAGCACGGGATGTATGCTTTGTGGAAGATGATAGTCCTGGGGATCTAGCGGAATTTGAGGCACAAGGTAACCCGCTATCTGCAGAGGACTTGGCTGCATTGGTCTCAGGAGACACTGCTGACATCATGGTCACTCCTGCTCCAGCACCTCCACCCATGACCCCAATGCCAGCATCCACTAATATCCCACCCCCAGAAGCATCTCCCATCATTCTTGAGCCCACACCAGCTGTCACAGCACCCAAGACCTCGAAATGGGACAACCTACCTCAGAGAAACCACCCCATGTGTACCCGTCACCAGGTTGAACGTTGTGGCATTGTAACCTTGAATGATGAGTCCTCCGAAGAAGAGCATGGTGGTCGGCATCAGGCCTACGTCACTCTTGAACAGAATGAACCCAAAACTTACAGTGGAGCTATGTCCTCCACTTGCTCAAAGCAGTGGGAGGAGGCAATTGCGACTGAGTACAAGACCCTGCAAAAGACTGGCACTTTTGAGTGGGTCTCAACGCTACCTGAAGGTCTAAAGGCTGTTGGAAGTCGCATTGTGTTCCGCATAAAGCGCAATGGCAATGGAAACATCTTCAAGTACAAGGCTCGGATCATCGCAAAGGGCTTCTTGCAAGTCTATGGTCAAGACTTTACCAAAACATTCTCCTTGGTTGCCAAATTCACCACCCTGCGGACCCTGTTATCCATCGTCGCCTGCAAAGACTGGGAGTTGCACCAAGTTGACATTGTTGCAGCTTACCTTTGTAGAGACCTCAAGGAAGAAATATACATGACAATACCCGAGGGAGTAAACATCGAGGGAAAAACTAGCGGCATACCTGAAGCTAAGGAAACTGCTCTATGGGCTTAAGCAAGCAGGATGGCAGTGGAAAACCAAACTCGATGAGGTAATGTTGAAAGCTGGCTTCAAGAAAAGCCAGGCAGACAACTGCCTCTATATCCTGAGGAAAAACGGCAAGATTGTGATGTTAGTCTTGGTATACGTCAATGATATGGCACTCACCGCAAAGAGTCTTGCAATCCTGCAGAAGTTCAAGACAGAACTGTCTGCCGAGTTTGAGATTTTGGATCTAGGTGAGCTAAAGTATATCCTGGGCATCCAAGTAAAGCAAAACAGGCAAGCACGCACCATTTCTTTGAACCAGTCTGCTTACATTCATCAAATACTTGTGTGCTTTGGTATGTCCAAATGTGCACCCATATCTGCACCCTCCGCTGCCAAGCAAGTCCTGTCCATCTTGCAGTCACTCAAAAACAAAAACGAACGTTCGGAATACTTTTTTTTTTTTTTTTATTTTTTTATTTTTTTTGGTGTAGCATTTGGAATAGATGGGAGGGTGACATCATCAATGTTTCCCTTCATCCCACAGTTGTCACAGGGCCTTGGCCCCGTATGTTGTTCTTGTTCGCTCCTTCCACTCCGAGGAAATGCATTTACGCACTGAGTGTAGGACTCTGGATCACTCAACTTTGGCTCCCCCTCCTCCCCCTCACCCTATCTCCTCCTCATCCCTCTCCGAGCCAAAATTCGTGCCAATACCCACTAAAACCCCGGTCTCTCCCAGCCAGTCATCCAGGAGAGAACTTTCATTTTTCAGTACCCCTGACCATGTTTTCAAGACTATCGTCTTTGGTGTGGCTTTCTTTCAGTACTTTGTATTCGTTAATTTAATGTTGAGTGACAATCTGTCATTAATAGCTTTAAACCACCATCTAATGACTTCGTCTCTGCTAAATGAGGTGTTTTTGTTCTGGATTACTCTTTCACACCTTAGTTTCCATATAAGGTGCGCTGATCCAATCATGATCAGTTTGTATAGCCTCACATGTCCTGGGAGTTTGTTTCCTTCTGCACTGGTAAACTCTGCCAGCGGAGCGCCTAGGATTGTTCCAAGAGCAGGCCTGTACCAAGCAATGTCACACTTTTTCTTCCACAGTATCTTGGCTGCTTCCCAGATCTCTTTCTGACCTGTTGTATTGCATTCTGTTAAAATGTGAGTTATTGACTCAAGGGTTTGACAGTGTGCATAGTAGGCTCGTTCTTGTTGGACAGGCTTCATAGTTGGTCGCAGCCAATGGTCTCCTACCATATAGGCATCGTGCGTAGCCATCCATAGGAAATATCTTTCTTCCTTTGAGAGGTCTTTGCACCTTTGCTTTCTCCATATTGCTGCATACATCAGTTTATTACCAAATATTTCCTCTGCACATTCTGCAATGTGTTCCAGATTTTTGTCTGTTCTAGCTCTTACTGGCGACTTCTTTTCTAACTTTCTTTTTCTTATAGCTTTATAAGCTAGGGCCTGCGTAAGTGTGCACAATTTTGCACCGGTCGCTTGTAGGGATGGGTCGATCCTCATATCAAGGTCTTGCTGCGCTCGTTCAGTGGCTTGCTTTGCAAGCCTGTCCGCCCCTTCATTTCTACTGAGCCCAGAGTGGCCTTTTACCCACTTTAGGCGGGTTATTGTTTTTTGTTGTCTTAGTCTTGCCACAGTTAAACGGGCCAATTCAGCATTAGCTGTGGAAAGGTATCTTGAGTTCTCGTTCTTCTTCAGGTCCCTGGTTACTAAGTTTATCACATACTTGGAGTCAAGCTCGACGTTGATATTTACATCAGCCAGGCAGCTTTCTACTGCCTCCTTCAGTGCCAATAGTTCAGCCGATTGATTTGACTGCAGGGCGGATACAAGTACTTTAATACTTTTGTTTAGCGGATGGCCCTCTGAGTGGTATATTCTGGCACCTGCACAGGCATTAGCATTACTTAAAATTTGCAAACGGATTAAAATACCTAGAAATTGTCAGCGTGCTGCTGTACGCAACCCAAATGTGGCCCGACATCCAATACTCTGTTGGAATTATAGCCCAATATGGCGGCAATCCCAGGAAGACCCACCTGGAAGCCGCAAAACGCATTCTACGGTACCTAAAAGGCACTGCCAATTTTGTGTTAATGTTTGGAAGGAGTGGGAGCAAGGAAGTAGACCTTGTTGGCTGGACTGACTCCAACTGAGCACAGGACATTGACTCATGTCGCTCCATTGGTGGTTTTGTGTTCGACATGGCAGGAGAATCTGTGTCATGGTCAGCAAAGAAGCAACCCATGATCACACTGTCAACGGTTGAAGCCAAGCATATGGCTGCATCAAATGCAACCAAAGAAGCAATCTGGCTCCGAGTTCTTCTTGAGGACCTTGGATACCCTCAACTACATGCAACAGTGATCCACGCAGACAATCAGGGCTGCATAGCGCTAGTGCAAAACCCAGTCGCACACTCACAAGCAAAGCACATTGACATTCGGCATCACTTCTTATGCGAACGCATCGAAATGAAAGAGATCAATCTTCATTACTGCTCTACAAAAGACATGCTGGCCAACATATTTACTAAAGTCTTACCACACAAAACCTTTGAGAAGTTCCGTGATACGCTGGGGGTCATGAGAAGATAAAGATCTCATCAAGTGGGAGTGACAAAAGTATTCACCTAAAGTTTCTCGGGCTTAATCTTATTATGATCCCTTAGGTACTAATACTTACAAACTTATGGAAATTATTGGATTCAATCGCTCATATAGAGTTCAACTTCTCTCGTTGAACTCCAAGTGAACATTATTATATTATTCTGTCCTTACGTTACTCAATACAAACTTCTCTTGTTGAACTCCAGTCCAGTTCTGTGTGATCTGAGTCAAGACTTCATCACCACTTGCCTGCGCTGACCGCGACCTTCCTCGCACACATCCGAGATGTTCGTTTGTTAATTGTGTTTTGGAGAGGGAGCTTGTCAACCAAGAATGGGATTGTCCAGAGCAGGCAAGAGTTTGACCACGTTAAAGATGCAGTACAGTCAATGCATGCTGATGAGCAACTGGAGTCAGTAAGCAAGAGGTCTTACCTGACGCTTGACCATGTACAATCCTAGCTGTTGATGTGAGAGCTTTTGTAAGGACTAAGTGGTCACAATATTGGAGGCGTCTAGATAAACACAATCCCCAGGCTGTCAGAAGACTCCTCATCTCTTTCCTTTTTTTGTTCTTTATTTCCTTTTCTTATCCTTCTTTTCTTTTCTTGTCTATCTTTTTACTTTTAGTATAGTTCTTCCTTACTTTCTTTTACTGGTTCTGTCCGCTCTAGCTTACTTAATAAGCTGTATGTGACCCAGTAACTACCAAGTCACATGCAAAAGCTGCATGTGATCTAGCAACTACCAAGCCACATGCCAAAGCTGCATGTGATCTGGTAACTACCAAGTCACATGCTATGTCCGAGTTTTTTACTATTTAAGTTAAGCCTCAGAAGCGTCAGTTTTGGCATAGGGAATCCTTAGACTTGTTCTCTTTGGATTTCCCTCTGCCAGCTGTGTGACTGAGCCATAGCCTCCAGAGGTCACCTTTACAGCAGAATAAGTCTCTACATTTCGGTCTAGGAGCTCTCTTTAGCCTGCTTGAGCCCTCTCTTGCCCTTTTAGATCACTCCTCCACTAGATTAACTCTGCTTCTTTATTGCTTCTATGACTCAACCAGCCCCCTCAGATGCTCTCTTGGATGCTTCTGCCCCTCAGGATGATGCCTGGGGTCACTTGCTTGCTCTAGAGACTCAGATGCAGACCACTTAAGCTTCTCTCACTCTCCACACCACCAAATTTGCTGGATTACGTTAAGCCACAGACACTATTTCTCATTCTCTTCAGGCCTTCTTAGAGCACCTCCCTCTCCCTCCTACCCCTCCCTAGGCACCTCCAGTTAGGGCTGACACCCCTCCAGTCCCTTGCTCTGGGGCCTTCCCCCCTGTTCATGCTAATATTCCTTGTCCAGCACTTTCAGATGCATTCAATAGTGACCGAGCCATGGGCAAGGCATTTCTACAGTCATGTATCACCTATCTGCAGCTCAGTAGTGAAGCCTTTCCTTCTGACGCTTTCAAAATTGCCTGGGTTCTTTCTTATATGAAGTCTGAACAAGCTTTGACATATGTGCTACAAGTTTTTTGACATCCTGGAGGAGTAGAGAGCTTTGAAAGCTGGGATCAGTTTGAGAAGGGGTTTTGAATGAAGTTCTTTCTTTTGGACCCTGCTAAAGTGGCAGCCCTTACTCTCTGAGACCCTCATCAATATGGACAGGGAAAGCAGACCCTAGATGAGTACATTGACTTCTTTCAAGCTCTTAATGAGCAAGCCTGCTATTCGGATGGTCTTCAGCTCTGTCTCACCTTCCAAGATGGCCTCCTCCCCTTTTTTATGGATCGAATCAATAGTATGGCCAAAAAACGACCTGACAATGCGCATATTGAGTCCTGGTATCAGGTAGCACATGACCAGTAGCAGCTTATGGAGTTAAGGCATGAGTTCCACTGAGGAACTACTTCTTGTTCTGCCTCACATATATCTTTACTTGCTTGTCCTCCCATCCCACATCCCCTTTCATTTTGTGCTTCAGCTCTAGCTCAGGTACCTGCGGCACATCCTCTTCCTCTGGAAATTCTCATGGAAGTTGATGCCTTCTACCAACGCTCCTCTCTTCCTCTCCTCTGTCATTGCTGTGGAAGGCCTGGTCACTTTGCTTGGTACTACCCTCAGGGGTTGGAGATATGCTATCTCTCAGCCTTAGAGCAGGAAGAGCTCCTTCTCCAGCTCCTAACTGCTAGAGATGCTCAGGAAACCCCTTCCCCAGATGCACAGATCAAAGCAGAATCTTTGGATAAGTCCATGGGTCCTGTAGAGGCTGTAGTGGAACCTTTGGATGAGTCCTTAGGTTCTACAGGAGAGGGTTTTCAGTAGGGCAACGGATGAGTTGTACGCCTCTGCTGCCTGGTGCTAGTCAGTCTGCATGCCTACCAGTAGAATCTTGCCCTCTGTCAATGATTCTTTGGTTGAAACTGTAAGCACCCTCTCTGACGTACAAAATACTCCCTTGGTTAAAGCCTCAGCTGAGACCTCTTCTCCTCCTCCTTCTGTCCAACGCCCATGTGTCCTAGCTTGGGAATGACGCCTCCTTTGCTGCTATGTTGTTGCCTCTACTCCTTCTCCTAACTCTTTGCATCTAAATGTGGAGATTGAGACAACTGATACTCAGCAAACTCAGAGCGTTGTAGCTCTTCTGGACAGTGGTGCCACTGGACTTTTCCTTGATACTCACTATGTGGAACAACATCAACTCACTACTTGGCCTCTCTCTTGTCCCATTCCAGTCTATAATATTGATGGTACACTCAACAAAGCTGGATCTATCTACTCAGTGGTGGATTTAATCCTTTGTTACCAGACTCATTCTGAGCATGCTGTTTTTGCGGCCACCAGCCTAGGGAAGCAAGACATGATACTTGGATTCTCCTGGCTACGAGACCACAACTCTGAAATTGACTGGGCCAAGGGTAAAGTGAGTATGAGCCGCTGCCTCCAACGATGTTCTACATGTGCCAAGGAGATTAGAGAGGAGCACAGAGTCTCAGTTTGTGAGCGCGCTGCTATATATGCTTACCAAGTTGGATACCTTCCCTTTGCAGACCTCGACCTACTGGATCCTCCCCCCTTAGCGTTCTCTTATAGAGAGGCCCTCTATGAGGACGTTCAAGGTGCAGTGAGTGAAGCCCAGATGGAAAATGGATGTGAGGGTGAATTTGTGTGTGCTCCTGACTCAGAGTCTCCAGACGAGACCATTGAAACAGGTGATAGAATTTATGCAACTACATTATGACCTCCCCCAACTGTGGCAGAAATTAGAGCTAGCCAAACTACTTCCCAGCGGCTAGCTTAGGCCTTTACCGCCAACTCTGCTCCTAAGTCATTCCAGGATGCAGTCCTTTATCACCTGCAGGACTTTGAAGATGTTTTTTCTAAGGCGTCATTCGACTCCCTGCCAAAGCACAAGCAGTGGGACTATGCTATTGAGCTTACACCCAATGCTGAGCCCTCCAGCCGCAAGGTCTATCCCCTCTCTTCCCGAGAACAGAATGAGCTTGATGCCTTCTTGCAGGAGAATTTAGATTCTGATCGCATCCGTCCCTTAAAGTCCCCAATGGCCTCCCCCAGTCTTTTTTATTAAAAAGAAGGATGGTTCTCTACGTCTGGTTCAAGACTATCAAATTTTGAATGCAATGATTGTGAAGAATTACTACCCCTTACCACTCATTTCAGAGCTTGTCAAAAACCTCCAAAGTGCATGCTATTTCACCAAGTTGGATATTTGCTGGGGCTACAACAATGTGTTCATCAAAGAAGGTAATGAATGGAAGACAGTGTTCCAAACAAATCACAGACTCTTTGAACCTCTGATGATGTTCTTGGGCCTTACTAATAGCCCAGCCACCTTCCAGACCATGATGAACAACATCTTCTAAGACCTTATAGCGGAGGGTATTGTGTGTGTATATCTTGATGATATCCTCATCTATACCAAGACTTTAGAGGAGCATTGTTGGATTACACACATTGTGCTGGAACGTCTTCGCCAACACCAGCTCTATCTCAAGCCAGAGAAGTGTAAATTTGAACATACCAAGGTTGAATACCTTGAACTGATTATTTCTCATGGAATGGTTGAGATGGACATAGTCAAAGTAGCTAGTGTGGCAGAGTGGCCAGAGCCCAAGAACAAGAAGGAGGTTCAGGCCTTCCTAGGCTTCACCAACTTCTACCAAAGGTTTATTCAGGATTTTTCACACCATGCCCAGCCTCTCTTTGATCTCACCACTAAGGACACTCCTTGGCACTGGGATGTGGCATAGCAGACTGCCTTTGATGTCCTCAAACAGGCAGTCACTTCAAAGCCTGTCCTTCTATTCCCAGATGATGATTCTCCCTTCTAAGTGGAAGCCGATAGCTCAGATTTTGCTATTGGAGCTGTCCTTTCTCAGCAGTCAAAGGAGGACAATAAGTGGCATCCTGTGGCTTTCTATTCCAAGAGTCTTGATGCCGTGGAGTGCAATTATAAGATCCATGACAAGGAGATGTTGGCTATCATTCAGTCATTTGAGGAGTGGCAACATTTCCTTGAAGATGCCAGGCATAAGTTTGAAGTGTGGACTGATCACAAAAACTTAGAGTATTTTTGGACGGCCAAGAAACTTAACCGCCGACAGGCTCAATGGTCCTTGTATCTGGCCAACTTTGACTTTTCATTGCACCACAAACCTAGGCAAAGCATGGGTAAGCCAGATATGCTTTCTATGCAAGCTGATCATGGTTCTGAAGCTAGTGACTGACAATATTGTACTTTTGAAGCCAGAGCTCTTTGCTATCCGTGCTTTAGAAGGTGTAGTTGGCCAGGGAGAAGAAGCAAGCATCCTTCAAGACATCTACCGAGGTAACCAAGAGAGTGCTCAAAAAGACCTGGTAGCCAAGGCTGCTCTGGCTCTGCATGCACAGAAGAGAGCTGGAGTGAAGTCAGTTCGCACTGACGGATAGTCTTTGGAGAATAGTCTTCTTACCTTTTGGGGGTGCATTTATGTACCCAACCTACCTGACCTCCTGAGGCAGATTGTTGAGCAGCATCACAATTCTTGGATTGCAGGCTATTCTGGCAGGTAGAAAACACTGGAACTGGTTTCTCAGAATTACTGGTGGCCTCAAATGTCATGGTATATTGGCTCTTACACCTCCACCTGTGACTTCTGCCTTCAAACTAAACTTTGTCGTCAGCCTCCCATGGAACAACTTCATTCTTTGCCTATTCCAGCTAAGCATTGAAGCATGGCCTCAGTAGACTTCATTGTTGAGTTATTAGATGCTCATGAATACGATGCAATCATAGTAGATCTCTGTGGCAAGCATGCTCACTTCATTCCAACACACACCACCTGCTCTGCTATGGGTGCTGCTAACCTGTACCGGAAGCATGTCTGGAAACTTCATAGGCTGTCCGATGCCTACGTCTCAGACTGCGGGCCTCAGTTTGTGGCAGAGTTTACTAGAGAACTGTATCGTCTGCTCCATGTTAAACTCTACACCTCCACTGCCTACCACCCCCAGTCAGATGACCAGACTGAGCATGTCAACTAAGAGCTGGAACAGTATCTTTGGCTTTTCTGCAATGAACAACAGGATAACTGAGACAACCTATTACCAGAGACTGAGTTTCAATACAACAACTGCGTACATGCTGCCACTCAGATGTCTCCTTTCCTTCTAGACACTGGTCGACACCCTTGAATGGGATTTGAGTCTCATGAACAACTTTCAGAAAATGAAGCTGTTAACAAGTTCCTAGATCAGATGAAGGAAGCTAAAGCAGCCTTAACTAAGGCAAAGGACAACATGGCCCGCTATTATGATTGTGGACGGACTCTAGCCCCCAAGTACAAGCCTGGAGATCGAGTCTATTTGGATGCCTCAGACATTGCTACCACTCGACCTTTTCAGAAGCTCTCTCACCATTGTCTAGGACTATTTCCTATAGTAAAGCAGGTAGGCCTACTAGCCTATCGACTCAAACTGCCTAGTGGAATGAGCCGACTCCATCCAGTCTTTAATGTGGTAAAGCTTTCTCCTACACTAGATGATCCAATTCTAGGCCAACGTCCACAGCCACTACCACCTCCAGTTCTAATAGACAACCGAGAAGAGTATGAAGTGGAACGGATCCTAGACAGCCAACTCTTCAGAAATAAGCTTCAGTTCAAGGTCAAGTGGAAGGGCTATGGAATTGAAAACATCTCTTGGGAGCCACAAAAAAATGTCCACGCTCCTGTCTTAGTCCAGAAATTCTATCAACAACACTCCTAGCTCCCCAGGCAATTAGAAGCATCTACTCTCTTTCCAAGGTCAACCAGGCTGTCCAAGATTACTTTTACCCAGCACGTCAAGATGCCACACTCTAGAGGGGGGGTAATGTCAGGGGACTTCTCATCTTTTTCTTTTTCTTGTCCTTTATTTCCTTTTTTTATTCTTCTTTTTCTTTCTTGTTTATCTTTTTACCTTTAATATAGTTCTTTCTTACCTTTTTTTACTGGTTCTGTCTGCTCTAGCTTACCTAATAAGCTGCATGTGACCTGGTAACTACTGAGTCACATGCCATGTCCGAGTTTTTTACTATTTAGGTTAAGCCTCAGAAGTGTCAGTCCTGGCATAGAGAATCCTTAGACTTGTTCTCTTTGAATTTTCCTCTGCCAGCTATGTGACTGAGCCATAGCCTCCAGAGGTTGCCCTTACACAAGCTTGTACTGGGGAGCTGGAGTTTGTCTTCAATCATAGTACTAGGCCATGTTATTCTTTGCCTTGGTCAGCATGGCCTTTGCTTCCTTTTGTGCCTTCTGCATGTGGTTGACAAAGTTGTTGACTGACTCATTCTCCAATCACTATACGCATGGTTCAAAGCCCATCTGAAGGTGCTGACCAGTGTCAAAGAAGAATAGAAAAACCTGTGTGGTTGCCTAGATGTGGTTGTTCTATTGAAATCCTACCTTGGGAAGGAGTTTGTAAGGGCGACCTCTGGAGACTGCGACTAAGTCATACAACTGGCAGAAGGAAATTCAAAGTTGATTAAAAATAGTACAGTACAACAGAAAAATAACTAATCACCTAGCAGAGGAAAATCTAAAAAAAACAAGTCTAAGAATCCCTCTGCCATGGCGCAGTGCATCAGCATAGGTGGCAAAGACATGAAAACAACTATACAGTACTTTCTGAAGAGTGTGGGAGCATCCTGGAGATCTCTGGAGATTGCCAGAGAACTCTAGAGTTCTGAAAAAAAAAGTCTCCTAACATTACTCCTCTTTTAGAGTGTGGCGTCTTGACGCACCAGATAGAATAAATTGTGAACAGCATAGTTAGTCAAGGGGATGGAGTAAAGGCCATGACTTAGGGCGCCTCAGAGTGATTACGGTGGAAGTCTCTGACAAAAGCAGGTGTATGAACATTTTTAGCAGGCTCCTAGGAGTTGTTTTTGATACTGTAGCCCTTCCACTTGATGTTGTACTATAGCTTATGTTAGAATAGACAGCTGTCCAAGATCTTCTCTATCTTATACTCCACTCTGTTGCCAGCCAAGACCAAAGATGGCAAAGAGGAAGCTTGTTGACTAGGGATGGGATTGTTTGAGGCAAGTGAGAGTTTGACCATGTTGAAGACCAGATGCAGTTGATGCATGCTGATGGGCAGTTGGAGTCAATAAGCAAGAGGTTCTACCTGGCACTCAACCATGTATGGTTCCAGTTGTCAATATGAGAGCTTTTGCTAAGGCCAAGTAGTTGCAATGTCAAAAGCATCTAGGTAGACACAATCTCCAGGCTTGTACTAAGGAGCCAGGGTTTGTCCTTGATTGTAGTATTGAGCCATGTTGTCCTTTGCCTTGGTCAACATGGCTTTTGCCTCCTTCTGTGCCTTCTGCATGCAATCAATGAAGTTGTTGACCAACTCATTCTCCAACCACTATATGCATGGTTCATAGCCCATCCAAGGGTGTTGGCCAGTGTCAGAAAAGAATGGAGAGATCTGTGTGGAAGTGTGGACATAGTTGTTGTACTAAAATTTTGCCTTGAGGAGGAGTTTGTTCCAGTTATTCTGCTGCTTGTTGTAAAACAGCCAGAAGTACTGTTCTAGCTCCTGGTTGATATGCTTGGTCTATTTGTTGGACTGTGGGTGGTAGGTGGTGGATGTGTAGATCTTTATATGAAGGAGACAGTAGAGCTCCCAGATGAACTCCGCTACAAACTGTGGGCCCCAGTCAGAGATGTAAGTATTGGAGAGGCTGTAGAGTTTCCAGATGTTCTTCCAATACAGATTGGCAGTGCCCATTGCAGAGCAGATTGTATGTATCAGGATAAAGTGCGCTTGTTTACTATCAAGGTCCACAACAATCATGATGGCATCATATTCATGCATGTCTAGGAGTTTCACAATGAAGTCTACAGAGGTCACACTCCAATGTGTGGCAGGCGTAGAAAGAGAGTGCAGTTGACTGGTTGGGAGGCATTACTGGGGCTTTGTTCAGAGGCAGACATTGCAGGTGCTAGTGTAGGCTCTTATGTAGCACAACATCTGTTGTTTTTCATTGACTAGGGTGTCCAGCAATGTGGGAGTTGTGGTGCTGCTTGATAATGTGCTTCCAAAGTTCCAGATTATTTGGCATGTATATGCATCTTCAGAAAGTGAAGAGTTCATCCTATAAGCTCCACTTGTTGGTACATATAAACTTTGCATCAAAGAAGCATTCCAAGCGCAGTACTAACACAGCTTTTGCAACCGAGTCCTCCTGTATTCTTTCCCAGTTACCTTAGCAAATGTCCTGGAGTATGTTAACTTTGTCTTCTTGGACTGTTACCCCTTCAAGCATGCAAATGGCAAATAGCTCTAGGCACAGGAGGGTGATGTTGTTGTTGTCCCTTGCACCAGAGCCATGATTGGCATGCTAGAAGAGGGTGTTAGACTTTCTCATGCTCCAACTAAGCTTGTAATGCAGTATAAAGTTGAAGTTGGCAAAGTACAAGGACCACTGAGCTTGTCAATAGTTGAGCTTTTTGGTTGTCTGAAAGTATTCCAGATTTTTGTGGTCTATTCAGACTTTGAACTTGTACCGGACCCCTTTAGAAAGTGGCACCACTCCTCCAGCAACCAAATAATTACAAGCATCTCTTTGTAGTGAATCTTGTAATTTTGCTTCACAGCGTTGATAAGCCTCTGGCTGAGCTCAGCACACCAGCGCTATTTTTAGTGACTTATATTTTGCAGCTAGCAGGGATTGGACTCAGGCTATAGGACGCAACGTGCAGGATCATGGAACTTAGTGACTACCTGACTTGGCGGTCAGATGACAATTTACTGGTCACATGGCAATCACAAGACTTGGCGACCACAGGACTTTAGCCCAGCCCTCTTTCAAGTCCCCGATCAGTGATAACCAATGCCAGAGCCTTTAGCAACGCCTATCAAAACCCAGTGCCTCTCAAAGATCCGACGTCAGATCACTTTAGCAATACTTAATGACTCATGCAAGATAGGCCTCTTGATGGTTTCAGATATTAGCAATGCTTATAGCTTATCCGATGCCTAGCGACTTACACAAGACAGGCCTCCTTGATGGTTTTAGACCTTAGCAACAGTCCCTGTGCATTTGGCCTCTTTCACTGCTGGAATGTTGAGTTAATGCTTGCCAACTTGACAGACGCTGTCGCTTAGCGACTTTCACGTTCCATTATACTTGTCTCCATTTTTCTTGATTGATTAACTAGTGTCAGAGGACCAGTCTCTGGACCACGTCCAACCCTATTCTGAGCTTAGTCTGACAATACACGTATTCCTAGCAGATCTGACCAGTCACTCGGCCTGCCCTTTTCCTTTCCATCTTGTAGTAGTCAGCCTTGATGAGTTATATGCTCAAACCTTACTCAGCATCAATTATTGTTAGTCATACTCCTTTACATACCGGGGCCCAATTAGTAAACAGTATTAGTAATAGCACAGCCACCAATGTAGTATATATAGGCAGCTTGTGGGATAGACTATCTCCAGGCTGAACAATAGCAGTGTTCTTCTGGCCTATCTACTGAACCAACCATAAGTTTATCTAGTGCCGTCCAACCCTTTGTTAGCCTTGCTTGTCTCTTGCTCAACTCCTGACCGCCTCTGCGCTCGCTTGACTCTCGCTTGCTCCTTGCATCGCTGACTCTGTAGAAGGAGTTCCGCAGACGTCAAGTGTTCCCCTTACAATTAGCAACTTTTTAGTTTGATTACCATGGCGACTTAGCGCCTATAAATACTGTACATATTTTGTTTTAGCTATCATTGAATCGTACGCTCCATAGTTCAGATCTCATTTCAGCGCATTCTAAGTCCTCAGAATTGCTAAGTGATATAGTTTTGCCGACTTCATCTTGCCAACTTTGTCTACTGACTTACATCTTATGGTGCCATACAGGCACATCGTTGCCAACGTTTACATTGCTAGAGTCTTTGCCAACTTCTAGCACCCTAGCACCTTGCAGGCTTTCAGCTTAGATTGCTAAGCAACCAGTTTATTTCTCTAAATTCAAATCCCACTAAAAAGACTAGGCTTCTGGGACCTTGCCCAGGACTCTCTCAAACACTAGCAACCGCCCAACACTACTCATTTGTGAGGTGCTAAGTTTACCATCTACCAGGACAGTGCTTAGCGACATTCAGGCATCATCAGTGTTGAGGCTTTTGGAGTAGAAGATCAGAGTATCACTTACCATCCTTCAAAGACTGCTAAGAAAAGACCATGCTGGTAGCAAAGTTGGAGCTGTCTGCCTAACACAGAAGGGTTGGTCATTTGTTGGAGAAGAGCAGCACAAGCTTGGAGGTGATAGTGTACTTCAGGGCATCAAAGGCCTGCTGCTCCATGTTTTTCTAAACCCAGGCAACATTTTTTCTGGTGAGGTCAAAGAGAAGACGTGCATGGTGGAAAAAGTCTTGGATGAACCACTAATAGAAGTTGATGAACCCCAGAAAGGCCTGCCTGCACTTCCTTCTTGCTCTAGGGCTCTGGCCACTATGTGATGCTGGCCACCTTCACTAGGTCCATCTCTGCCATGCCATAAGAGATGATGAGTCTAAGATACTCAATGTGAGTCTGCTCAAACTCACACTTCTCCAGCTTAAAGTAGAGCTAGTGCTGGCAAAGATGGTCCAGGACAACTTGCATGATCTGACAGTGCTCCTCTAACATCTTGATGTAGATAAGGATGTTGTTGAGATACACACAAACTATGCCATCTGCTATTAGATCTTAGAAAATATGTTGTTCATCATAGTTTGGAAAGTGGTGAGGCTGTTGATGAGTCTAAAAAACATTACCAGGAGTTCAAACAGCCTGCAATTGATCTAGAATGCTGCCTTCTACTCATCTTTCTCTTAAATGCACACATTATTGTAGCTCTAGCGGATATCCAACCTTGTGAAATAGTGCATAGTTGTTGATCAGCTTCAAAATGAGGAGAAGTGGGTAGCGGTTTTTGACAGTCATTGTGTTGAGCATACAATAGTCCTAGACCAACTGGAGAGAGCCATTCTTCTTCTTAATGAAAAACACCAGAGAGACCATCGGGGACTTTGAGGAGTGGATTTGTTCAGACTCCAGATTCTCCTAGAGAAATGCATTAAGTTCATCCTGCTCCTTGAGCACAAGCAGGTAAACCTTGCAGTTGGCAGGCTTTGAATTTGGCAGGAGTTTGATAGTGTAGTCCCACTGCTTGCACTCCAGGAGGAAGTTGAACAAGGCTTTGGAAAAGACGTCCTCAAAGTTGTGTAGGTGGTCAAAAACTACATCTTGGAAAGTCTTCAGAGGAGTGTTTGCCGCAAAAGCTTCGGCTAGTTGCTAGGAAGTAGTCTGGCTTGCCTGGATCTTCTCCACAACCAGCAAAAGTTGTAGCATAGTAGTGTAGATGCAGTCTCCTACTTCAATGGCTTTATTTAAAAGCTCTAGGTCCTGCATGAGTAGGAACTCTTCTTTGTATCCCTCTTCCTGGCCAGAGTTCCCTCCACTGTGTCTGTTGTCCTTGTAGAAGGCCTCTCTATAAAGAAATACCAGAGGTGGAGAGTTCAGCAGATCAAAATCTGCAAATGGAAGGTATTCCATATTGCATGCTCAAATAGCTGTGCATTTCTGCATTGCAGTGTGCTGCTCCTTCTTCACTTTGTTCACACAAGTGGTACAGTATCAGGAGCATTGACTCATGCTTATCTCTTCCAAGGCCCAGTCAATCTCTGGGTTGTGCTCTTGGAGCCATGAGAACCCCAGGATCATCTCCTGCTTACCAATACTTGTGACTGAAAAGGTAGTATGCTCTATGTAGGACTTGTAGTGCAAAACAAGGTCTACCATAGACTTGATGGATCCTGCTTTGTTGTGAATGCCATCAACGTTGTATACCAGGATGAGAGATAGAAGAGGCTGAGTAGTGAGCTAGTGCTGTTCCACGTAGCTAGCATCCACAAAGAGTCCCATTGCTCCAGAATACAGGAGGGCAACTACACTCCGAGTTTGTTGCATATTGGTGGTTTCAATTTCCATGTTCATTTGAAGCAAGTTTGTCAACAGAATAGATGCAATAACATAGCAGTGGAAGAGATGGTGCTCCTAGGCAAAGATGCGCATCTGTGAAGGAATTGGAGAGGACTCAGAAGAGTCATTGTAAGAACAACCTTCAGAGGTTGCAGCTTAAGTCACACAACTGGCAGAGAGAAATCTGAAGTTTATTAGACAGTACATACAACAAAAAAATAACTAATTACCTGGCAAAAGGAAATCCAAAAAGAACAAGTCTAAGAATTCCTCTGCCATGGCGCAGTGCATCAGCGCAGGTGGCAGAAGCATGGGAATGACTATGCAGTACTTCCTGGAAGGTGCAAAAGCATCCTGGAGAACTTTGGGGTTTCGAAAAAGGAAGTTCTGAAAATGGAAGTCTCCTGACAGTCATTGAGTATGTCAGAGGCACTTATAATTAGGGGTAATGAGTTGTTAACAGAAACTGTATTGATTTCTTCTACCAACAAACATGCCAACTGGTTAGCACTAGGCAATGGGGGTGTACTTTTCACTCATTGCATCCCTAAAAACCCCTTAGCAACAAGAGGTGCCTTGCACACATCCTTTAGGATAGGTATATTTAGAAAAGGTATTCCAGCCATATTGCAAGCTGCTAGGAGCTGCAGGAGTAGCTCCTCCTGCTCTTCTGGGGATAGGTATTGCATTTCTAGGCCCTAGAAACAGTGGCAAGCAAAGTGGCCCTGTGCACTGCCAAGAGGTGTTCATGTTCATTGGGGTGCCTGGAAGTGCTGCTGATAGTATCATCAGGGCAAAGGTGGCCAATTAACAAAAGAGCATGACAGGTAGGTGCAAAAATGGCATGAGAGTTGCGGCCTTGCATAATAGGTCTTGCTTGAGCTCTATGAGCTGCCACTGCTCCTAGACTACCTGGTACCACAATAGGACCTAGTCATCTGCTGAGTGTCCTTTCACAAGATTGTCAATGCACTCCATTAGAATCAGATAGAACTTCTCTTGGAAGGTAAAGCAGAGTTGCAGGCCATTGGGCTACTTGGTCTGCTCTACCAGCATGCAAAACAAGTCAATGTACTTGTCCAGGGATTGCTTTTCTTGGCTGTACTAGTCCCTGTCTTGTAGAACCAGCATAGTGGTCTTGGCTAGGTTCTAGGGAAAGGACTCATCCTAGAACTCCTGTTTGAACTCAGCCCAGTCCACAAAACCAGCAATGCCACTGTAGTATTGAAAAACCCTCATTGTGTAGGTGGTGCTCATGGTAACACAGGATTGCAGGAAACATTCTCCAGACATGTGGTCATCATTGTACGTATTAGAGATTGCCAAGCATGGGATGTTGGAGTGCTCTTGTGCTAAAAAAAGAGACCACGTGGCATGAGAGCATTGCACCAGCAGCGTAGGCAGCAGAGGATTGACTGCCACTAAAGTGAGGTATTTGAGGAGCATGCAGAAAGAGTTAGGGATGATTTTGGTGGTTTAGCAAAGGTTGGCAGTATTTTGAGTAAGGAAAGTTTGAGTGAGTTGCACCTGCATTTTTAGATGGAGCAGGCAGGTCCAGGCTTTCTCACCAGAGGCTGTGGCATTCATGAGAGCTTCTGAAGTGGCAAGCTGAGGCATAGAGAACATTGGTGCTTAAGCCTGATGAGAAAGTGACAAATAGGAACTGGATAAAGTTTGGTGGCTATAGAGGGCTTCCAGACCAGGGTTCAGAGACTTGTTCTACTGTAAGAGCAACCTCCGGAGATTGCAACCAGGTCACACAACTAGCAGAGGAGAATCCAAAGTTTATTAGAAGCAGCATAATACAACAGAAAAGTAACTAATCACCTGACAGAGGGAAATTCAAAGAGAACAAGTCTAAGGATTCCTCTGCCATGGCATGGTGCATCAGGAGAGCAGAAGCATGAAAACAACTATACAGTACCTTTCAGAGAGTGCAAGAGCATTTTAGAGATCTTTGGAGATTGTTGGAAAACTCTGGAGTTCTGAAAAAAGAAGTCTCCTGATACTCTGTGCTTGTCAGAGGTTGCAAAGTGGTGGCATAAATGTGATCCCCAGCTTCTATGGTCTTGTTTAGGAGCTCTGGGTCTTGGGTGAGCAGAAACTCTTCCTTGCATCCTTCTCCCAGTGTAGAGCCTCCTCTGCCATGTCTGTTATCCTTGTAGAAGGCCTCATTATGAGGAAATGCCAGAGATGGAAGGTCCAGTAGGTTGAGGTCTGCAAAAGGGAGGTAGCCTACCTAGCACACTTGAATAGCTAAGTGTTTCCACTTAGCAGTGTGCTGCTCTGTCTTCATCTCTTAGTGTAGGTGGTGCAGTGCCGTGGGCACCAACTCATATGCACTTCTCTCTGGGCTCAGTCAATCTGCAGGTTATGCTTTTTAAGCCAGGTGTACTCTAGGATTATGTCTTGTTTCTTGAGGCTGATAATAGCAAAGGTGGCATGCTCCACATAGAACTTGTCATGTAGCACTAGGTCTACCATAGAGTAAATTTACCCTGCTTTATTTTGCATACTGCCAATATTATACATAAGAATAGGAGAGAGGGTGTAAGGGCGACCTCCGAAGGTTGCGGTTAAGTCACGCAACTGGCAGAGGGAAATCCAAAGTGTATTAGAGACAGTACATATTACAGGAAAGTAACTAATCACCTGGCAGAGAGAAATCCGAAGAGAACAAGTCTAAGGATTCCTCTGCCACAGCATGGCACATCAGTACGGGGGCGGGGGTGTGAGAATGACTGTACAACATCTCGGAGAAGTCCGACGACTGCAAGGGAGCATCCCAGGGACCTCTGGGATGGCCAGAAAAGGAAATGGCCGGAAAAGGAAGTCCGGGGGGTCCCGGAGATCTCCGGGATGGCCAGAAAAGGAAGTCTCCTGACAGAGGGGTCAAGTGGTGAGCTGGTACTGCTTCACATAGCTAGCATCTACAAAGAGGCCCATTGCTCCCAAGTCTAGAAGAGCGACCACACTCTGAATTTGTTGCATAATAGTTGTCTCAACCTCTATGGTCAGCCAGAGCAAGTTGGAAGAAGAAGTAGACGCCACTACGTAGTGCCAGGGCAGGTGACATTTCCAAGTAGGAACATGTGGTTGGAGAGTTGTTGGAAGTGGCAAAAGAGGTATAGTAGGGTCTTCTGGTACATTGAAGGAGATGCTTACAGTTATAGGAGTGAGGTCATTAGTAGAAATGGCACAAATTTCTTCTACTAACAGACAATCAAACTAGTTGGCACTAGGTGATGGGAGCATACTCTTCACTCATTGCTCCTCTAAAAACTCTACCCCTCATCCTCTTTCAGGATATCCTCTCTCAAGGCATCTTCACTCTGTTTTTTGTTGACAGCGTCTAGGAAAAAGTTTCTGGTTATGTCCTTGGTGGCTAAGAGTTACAGCAAGAGCTCCTTTTTCTCCTCTAGAAAAAGGTAACGTACCTCAAGGCTGTCAGAGGACAGGTTCTCAGACTGTCAGGTTCCGCTGACCACAAGGGCTCAGTCCACTGGGCGAGACCTTTACAGGAAGACATGATAGCTCCGGTATACAATTCTGGAACCTACAAGAGCTCCAAAGGTAAAGCGCTATACTTTGGGATAGGCATGAGCATTTAAAGGACTTCCAGGGCAAACCACGAGACAGGGGGCAAGTGCGCGGGGTTCTGAATAAGTCCAGGAGATAAGGTCAATTAAAGGAAGTGAGGCAGGGAGGATTGGACTCTACAATTTGAGCTGAGCGAGCAAGGCAAGATTAGATAGAGTGGGACCAGGACTTAGAAAAACACAGATAAATGAGTCTGGAGTGTTGCTAGAAACAAGGCCGGGACTGGAGAAGAGTCAAAATCAATAACAGGGAAAAGAAACACAAGTCGGGGCTAAACCAGGAAATAGTTGAGGAAGAGAGAAAGAAAAAGAGAAATACAAGGCAAGAGCTTTGAGACAAGTACAAAACACAAGACGAGACAAAGTTAAAAACCAGCACAATACAGGACAAAGTCACAAAACACAAGCAGACTAGATTGGGAAACACAAAACAAAACACGGGGCAACAATACAGTGGGGTTATGCAAGTAATCCAAGTAATTCAGATAATATTAAGACTACCAACTGAGTCCCTATCCTACCAGTTAAGTACTCTTATAGCTATGTTCCGGGCCAACCCCTCAATCTCCGAATCAGAGCGCAGCTCCAGGGACTCTATACAAGTTGGCGGGTATCGGTTCCAATTGAGTAGAGTGGCAAGTGTTGGTAGCGATCAAGTGGCAGTGGGGTCAGGGGCTTCTAGGGTTAGTGATGCATGGGGGAGGACAACGTGATGGCCAAGTGATGATTGTCAGAGGGGGCCAGCAATGTCTGGGAAGAGTCAGTGATGTTCAGAGGATTCATGTGACTTCTCAGGAGCGCTCAATGATGGCCGAGGTGATTGACAGTGGCGTTAGTGATGGGCATGGGAGTGAGATCACTGGTGGGGTTGGTCCAGGATTGTGGGGCTGGTGGGATAGTCGTTCTCCAGGATCTCTGAGAGTGGCAGCAAGGTTTGGAACTAGTTGCAGGGTTAGCGGATCGTGATACAGACTGTTCACCCTAGCCTTGCTTAGTCTGTGTTGACATTGGCATCCATATCTAGCCACCATCCAGACTACTTCAGCCCTATCCTGCTCCATCTCTGTCTTGGCATTGACACCTGGTAAGTCAGCTGGTCTTTGGACCCACTCTACTTACCAGCAGGCCTTTATGCCATTGGCTGGCTTACTCATACTAACTGTTGCTTACTCATTAGTGCTTAGTACATACCAGCCCTATTAGTCAATACACCGTAGTCATAGCATATCCAATGTAGTATATAAGTAGATCCTCAGTCTTAGCAATAGCATTGCTTTTGGGTCTACACATTAGCATTACTATGAGCTCCTCAGTGATGACCTTGCCTTCTGCTCTCGCTCTCCTGCTCCACCCCTTGTCGATAGCCTGCCTTCTTGCCTGCTAGTTGCTTGTCACTGTGCTTGCTCGACACTCGCTCCACTTGGTGGTAGGCTTGAGTGGTTGATGCGTCCGCCTGGCTTTCCACAATAGAGCATCCCCTTACAAAGGCCTAGAGAGCAGTGGTGTGCAAAGTGCCCTAGCTTGCAACAGTGCTAGCACAACGGCAGGACAGGCGTGTGCATTTGAGAGCTGTCTATGTCCATGGAGGCACTAAGGAGTAGCACTGGAGCCACTGATGGAGCCACAGGAGTAAATGTGGCCAAAGGAGTTGTCTGGGGGCAAGAAAAGACCGAGAGTTGACATAGTGCTGAAGCTAGAGTAGCAGCCTGATGTAAGTCGTGTTTTAGCTCCATGAGCTGCTACTGTTTTTTAAGCCACCTAGTACTATGACAGGATCTGGTTGTTAGCAGGACGCTCCTCTACAAGGTTGTCAATGCACTCTATCAGAACAGAGTAGAAGCCTTTGCAGAAGATCAGGCAAAGTTGGAGGCCATTGGGGTACTTGGCCTGCTTGACCAAGGCATAGAACAAGTCAATGTACTTGTCCAGCAAGCACTTTTCTTGTCCATACTGGTCCTAGTCTCAGAGAACTAGCGCAACTGTTTTAGTAGCAAGCATATACCTTTTTTCCACTCTCTTTCTGGCATGCAACCAATTTGGGGAATTAATAATTTTTCTGATGTCAAAGACCTTCTATCTTTAGTGGATACCAGATCAAGCCTAAAGGAAAAAGAGCCTGCATGACATATTGATAAGTGTGTTGTCAGGCTCACTTTTAAACTTGACAGGATGTTGGATGCAATCTTTGAAAAAGTAGTTATTGGTGTGTGGTATCACTTTTGCAATGCACCAATGTTTTGAATATGGACAAAGTGGCAAAAATAAATCTACAGTGTTTCTTCAGTACTGTCACAACCTGCCAATCCCACATCCAACTCCAGGACCTCAAACCCACCCCCATGCTCCCAGAAGTCTTGGAGGACAACCACTCACCAGCCTATAAGCCCAGGTTTGATGTCCCACCAGTGACTATAGACACCACTGCCAATCACCCTGGCTATCAACCCCATCAACCCGGCTGCTACCCACTACTCTTGGAAAGTCACAAAAGCCCTCTGGACATTACCAACCCTTCCTAGACATTGCTGGTCTCCTCTGGCAATCATGCCATCATGCGCATCACTTGGCTATCACGCTGCCTCTTTCACGCATCATCGCCCTTGGAAGCCCCTGACGCCGCTGCTGCCACCTGATTGCAACCAACACCCGCCACTCTATCAATTAGAACTGACACCCACCAACTTGTATAGAGTTCCGGAGCTGCGCTCAGACCTGGAGATCAAAGGCTTGGCCTGGAACATATCCATAAGAGTACTTAGGTGGTAGGAGAGGGACTTAGTCGGTAGTCTTGATAATTGCATAATCCACACCGTATTGTTTGCTCAGTATTTCATTTTGTGCTCTTACAATCCATTTCTCCTTGTGTTTTGTGAACTCTGCCTTGTATCGTGTCTGTTTTAACTCTGCTTTGTCTTGTGTTTTGTACTTGTCTCAAATCTTTTGCCTTGTACTTTCTCTCCCTCTCTTTCTGTCTCACGACTCTTTCCCAGTTTAGTCCTGACTTGTGTTTCCTTTCTCCTTTACAGATTCTGACTCTTCTTAAGTCCCAGCCTTGTTCCTAATTGCACTTCAGTTCATTTCTTTATATTTCTCTAAACCCCGGTTCAACTCTATCTAATCTCACTTTGCCTACTCAGCTCAAATTGTAGAGCCTGTAACTTTCCTCACCTCACTCCTTCTATTCAACATTGCCTCAAGACTTACTTGGAATCCTCCATGCACTTGCCTCATGTCTCATGGTTTGCCCTGAAAATCCCTTAAATGCCTACGCCCATCTCAGAGCATAGTGTTTTACCCCCAGAGCCCTTGTAGGTCCCAGAATTGTACACCGGAGCTATTGTGTCTTCTCATAAGGGCCTTGCTCAGTAGACTGAGCCCCCGCAGTCAGCGGAACCTGACATAATATCAAGACTCCTCCTTTACTAATTTTCAATGGCTATATATATCTAGACCTTCACAAGCTATTAGACCAAAGGGCAATCCTGCTCCTTCTCAGCAGCTCCAGGAGAACATCCCCTCTTTCCAGTGTGATCAACCCCTGCATTTTGATCTATGATAGCCCCTTAACCAGAGCATGCCCCAGTCAGCCCCGCTCCCTGGAGAAAGAGGCCCAGAACCCCAATATATGGGACAAGGACCCCTTCTCAACTCCAGCTCTCCTTGACCCTTGCACAACTCTGGACCCCCAGGACCCTCTCCCCCTCTCCCTCCAAGAAGATCCTTGCCCCCATTCAAACCAGAAAACCAAGAACCCTCACCTCCAAATGGTCCTCCACTCCTACGATAGATGCCAGAACCCCCTCTCGGAGATGGAAAACCCCTCAGTAGCAGACCTCTAGACGGTGGACTCCTGAAAGGTTGGGGCCCCACGCTGAACACCTTCCCACTACTCCAGGAAGAACACCACCACTACTATTACTACAATGCCGGACCACTACATAACCAAAACCCCCAGGATGACATGCATGATACCCTTGCCCATGAAGGGAAGTTGGACATCCAGAAGCCTAAGTCTTTCACTGGTCATGACCCTTGTAAATGGCGCACTTACCTCACTCAATGTCTCGACATGTTCCAGGCTAAACCCCTTACAACTCAAGAGCGTGCGTGTAGCCTTTGCCACGTCCTACTTGCAAGAAATTGCCTTTGACCATTACACTGCCCTCCTCCAGTTCGATCCCCACAGCCTGGTATTCTCTGATTGGCAAGCCTTCATTGCAGAATTCTCGAGCAAGTTCAGAGTATTTGACACAGTAGCTGAGGCCGAGGACAACCTGTTCAACCTCTGGATGCACTCCAAAAAACATTTCACGATCTTCATTGTACGTTTTAAAAAGGAAGCTTACAAAACAGGCTGGAATTACAATGCTCCCTAGTATGCCCTCCGGCGTGCCCTCTCACAATGCATCAAGGACGTCCTCCACCTGGCACCCAAGCAAGCCAACTACACCGGATACAAGGCCCTTGTCACGCAGATTGACCAACGGTATTGGGAAGACCAAAGCAAGTACAGCACTAACCGGAGCCAGGAGAGCACTTCCAGAGGTCAGAACTGGCAAGGGGGTACTACCAATACTACCATTAATAGACCCACTAACACTCCCCAACCCCTTGCCGCCCCTAAAGCCTGCCTCCTATATACCAGAACCCACCTCTGAATAACCAATCTCCTGGACCTTACCCCGCTGCCCAGCTTAATGCCAACAACACCATCAAGGCATCTGAGCCGCCCCTGTAAGGAGAACACTTGACGTCTGCAGAACTCCTTCCATAGAGTCGGTGATGCAAGAGGCAAGCAAGAGTTGAGCAAGCACAGAGGCAGGCAGGAGTCAGGCAAGAAGCAAGCAAGGCTAACAAAGGGTCAGACGGCGCTAGATAAGCTTATGGTCAGTTCAGTGAATAGGCCAGAAGAACACTGCTATTGTTCAGCCTGGGGATATTCTATCTCACAGGCTGCCTATATATACTACATTAGTGGCTGTGCTATTACTAATACTGTTTACTAATTGGGCTCCAGTATGTAAAGGAGTATGATTAACAATAATTGATGCTGAGTAAGGTCCGAGCATATGACTCATTAAGGCTGACTACTACAAGACAGAAGGGGAAAGGGTGGACCGAGCGACTGATCAGATCTGCTAGGAATAGGCATATTGTCGGACTAAGCTTGGAATAGGGTTGGACACAGTCCGGAAACTGGTCCTCTGACAGCTCCCTGATGACCAGACGGCTCTGGAACCCCCTAACGGCGACCCTAAGGCACCCGAAGATGAGGAGGCGTTATGTGCCAATCAGTTCCAAAACTCCAGTAGGCCCTGAATTGACATACCCAAAGATGTACAAGAGCACTGTTGGAAGAAAGGAGTGTGTATATTGTGTGGAGAACCCAGACATTTCATTGGTGAATGTCCTAAACAGAAAACACTAGGCCATGCCATATAAACACTGGAGGAAGACAACTCGGACTTCCAATTCTTGGAAAACGACCCCACAATTTAGTCCCAGAAGATGCACTAAATTGTGAAGACAACTCCGACATCTTCTCCACTCCGGTCTCTCACCTCCGCGCAGCACTTGCATCACAGGACACCCACTTGGCTCACCTCTCCTTCTACTCCTTGCAATCTCTCCTCCTTCGCACCACTATTGCTCCCTCTAACAAATCTGTAAACACCCTTATTGATAGTGGCGCCACCGACAACTTCATTGACAAAGCTTGGGCTGCTCTCATCCTCGGACCAGCACAGCATCTTCTGGTCTTCATACAACTCTGACTCTTTGATGAAAACTCCTCTTCTGCCAGCGACATCACTCACTTTGTTTGACTCCCCATCACTTTTGCCAATGGCCAGCGGCAAGAACTCGCAATCCCCCATCAAAAGCTTGATTACCCTCTCAAACTCCAGCTCTTCAATGGTCATCCCGTGCCTTCAGGTTCCACCACCAGAACCAATTCCAACACTCTTACCCTTGACAATGACCTGAAGTTCCCCATCGACTTTCTTGTCACACAACTCCATTAGTCAACTCCCATTGTCCTAGGACTGCCCTGGTTTTGTGACGCCAACTCCAACATCAACTAGAGCTCTCTCACAATGACATTTCTTTGCCCCAGAGTCGAACTTACCACCGTCATACCTCTCCAGTTGCAGCCCTATGGCAATGGCACCCCTACCTCGGACAACTCCCGGAACTCCAACACCCCTGCGTGACATCAGAAAACAACCCTCCACTTCCCCCTGACACTCCCCACAACAAATCCTTGGAGCCCACCCTGGTCATCCAAAGAAAACAACAGCCAAGAACCTCAATGCCATACAGAAAAGGCATTGACAGGCCCTGAAAGCCCCTTTATCAACCCTCCAATGAACCCTGGGACCTCCAGGACTAGTAGCCAACAGATGGCAGTAGTGGGCCCAATCCTCGCCTCTGGATCCACTTGGGATTCAACTCTTACCCAGCCCCTGTGTGCTCATCTTACTCTTTCTAATTACCCGCTTACAACTCTGCAGAACAATAGCTGGGGCTCAGAAACTAGATTATATTACATTTTCTACCTTCTATGACATTTTTTTCTTAAGCCTCTACCAAAAGAACACAAAGCAGCAAGAAAACAAGAAAAAAGAAGAAGAGGAAGAGGGCTCAGAGCCCCATTCAAGGTTGCAAGTTCACCTCCTCATCACTCCATTCCATGTGCTTACCCCCCTCCCCACCTACGGCCAACAACGCCTTCATCTAGGCCATTAACGCCACTATATTGTCCTCCTGCATGAGTAAGACCTCCTCAGCATCCGTTGCCACCTCTATCCACAATCTCGGGACCACCATGTTCCTCCGCCGGTGCCCCACCAATAACCACCCAAGCTGCAACACCTCTTGCTCCAACTCCAGGGAAAACTTGCCCGGCATCTGCCCCATGCCCTCCCAGATCAAAGCGTCTGCGGCGGAGGCCCCATCAAGCAAAACCTGATGCTCCTGGACCCAACCTAAACCAGGGTTAGCAACCTCAAATACGACCAAGAAACCACCCACAAAGTATTCCAACTCGCCCCAATGCCACCTCACCCACCATCCACTCTCGCTGATGGACAGCCAAACTCTCTGCCGCCCACACCGATCTCAACTCCCTCAATAAACGGGCCACCTACTCTGTTTGGAAGTCTGCCTCCACCCTGGAATCCTGCTCTGCAGCCCTCCTTGACCCCAACCCTGTCCTTGTAAGTTGGGCCTGCAACTCATGCACCTCCCAGACCTGTTTGTTCTCTCTTCCCAGCACATTGTCACATGCTTGCTAGGTAACCTCCCATTCTTCCCATGCCTGCTGCAACTCTGCCTCCTGCTGTGACAACCACCCCACTAAAGCTTCCAACTGCCAGTGCAAGCCCAAGTTTGCTGCAGACAACTCCCAATTGGCCACTACCTGGAGGAAATCCACCACACGCGTGGATTGAGGAGAAAAGACATGAAGTCCGGAAGGACCCACCTCAGGAAGAGACCTCTGGAGGCAGTTGGAAGGAGAACCCAGACTCGCTCCGGGAGACAGAGATGCCCGTTGCTTACCTTTGTCCTGGCCTCCTGGACCAGGAGACCTTGCACGACGCTTCCCACAAGGAGACTCCACCTTCTCCATTGGCACCTCTGCTCCCTCATTGCTACTCTTCTCCAAAACCTCCTTTGCTCTCCGTGGCCTCACCAACGCCTTTAACTTTGACTCCTCCACCATCTGGCTCAAGACCCATGCCTCCTCCCAGCCCTGCTCCTACAACATGCATGACGTGCGCCATAACTGCGACACCGAACACCGCTCATGCTTGGACCGACACAAGTCACACATTGAAGAGTCCTGACAAGAGCCCACTTCCAGCACCGCAAAAGTGCAGATGTCCTTGCAATGCACACAAAACACACACTAACCACTCTCAAATATGCTGCCCATAAAACAGAGAAAAGGTAACTCACAGGACCATGGAACTGGCACTATTCCAGAGTGGAAGGGCCCCAGGCTTGCTCCAATGCAGCAACAAACACCTCGGGGGTCACGCTCACTTGAGGGACACGCTGCACAAGAGGAATGGGATGCACCTCGCCCAAAGCCCACCCAGGATATGACTGCTTCACCAGAGATCCCAGCGCAGGGCAGAGAGGCATGGAGATCACCACTTGGGGCCGAGGAGCAACCCCCTGCAAACCCGCCTCCTGGGACGTTGCTTGGGCCTTCATTGCCTGCATTATCACCTCTGGGGAAATTGTCAGGTTCCGCTGATTGCGGGGGCTCAGTTCACTGGGCAAAACCCTTATAGAAAGACATGATAGCTCTAGTGTACAATTCCAAGACCTACAAGGGCTCTGGGGGTAAAAAACTATGCTCCGGGACAGGCGTGGGCATTTAAAGAATCTCTGGGGCAAACCACAAGATGGGAGGCAAATGCGCACGGGTTCTGGATAAGTCCAGAGGGCAATGTCAATTAAGGGGAGTGAGGTGAGGAGGGTTACAGACTCTACAATTCGAGCTGAGCAGGCAAGGTGAGATTAGATAGAGTGAGACCAGGACTTAGAGAGACACAGATAAATGAGTCCAGAGTGTTGCTAGAAACAAGGCCGGAACTGGAGAAGAGTTGAAATCGATAACAGAGAAGGGAAACACAAGTCAGGGCTAAACCAGGAAATAGTCAAGGGAGAGAGAGAGGAAGAGAGAAGTACGAGGCAAGAGCTTCGAGATGAGTACAAAACACAAGACAAAACAAAGTTAAAAACAGGCACAATACAAGATGGAGTCACAAAACACAAGCAGGCTAGATTGGAAGACACAAAACAAAACATGGGGCAACAATACGGTGTGGGTTATGCAATATCAAGACTACTAACTAAGTTTCTATCCCACCACTTAAGTACTCCTGCAGATATGTCCTAGGCCAACCCTTCAATCTCTGGGTCTGAGCACAGCTCCGGGACTCTATACAAGTTGGCAGATGTTGGTTCCAATCAAGTAGAGTGGCGGGTGTTGGTGGCGATCAGGTGGCGGTGGCGTCAGGGGCTTTCAGGGGCAGTGATGCATGAGGGGGGCGACATGATGGCTGGGTGATGCGCATGATGGCATGATTGCCAGAGGGGGCCAGTGATGTCCAGGAAGAATTGGTGATATCCAGAGGGTTTGCGTGACTTCCGGTGATGGCCGGGGTGATTTACGGTGGCGTTAGTGATAGTCATAGAAGTGAGATCATTGGCAGGAGTCAGTCTGAGGCTGTGGGGCTAGTGGAGAAGTCATTCTCCAGGACCTCTGGAGGTGGCAGCAAGGTTCAGAGCTGACTACGGGGTTAGCAGGTTGTGACAGAAATGGTGTCAGTAGACAACAAGGAGACTTGCCCCAACACGCTCACAATGATGGCGGAGCGCATCAAGCATCCAGAGATTCTTACAGTAATCATGGGGAGCTCAGCAGGCCTTGTACGCCGCCTACGTCTCCACGTGGTTGTCACTGAAAAGGGGTGGAGGAGGGGAAGAGGAGGGAGGAGAAGGCAAATAGGACAAAGGAGGAGGAGACAACATGAAAGAACAGGACTACGAAATTTTTTTTCAGAAGCCCTTTTTTTTTGTAGCCTCTAAGCAAGCCTTGACTTCAACTTCTATGGTGATAACAATCTTCCATGACCAACCTGCACTTCAAAGGGTCTCAGCGCTAAGGGGGAGTGATGTTACAACCCGCCAATTCCACGTCCAACTCCGGGACCTTGAACCCACCCCCATGCTCCTGGAGGTCTCAGAGGACAACTCCTCACCAGCCCATAAGCCCAGGTTTGATTCTCTGCCAGTGACCATAGATACCACCACCAATCACCCTGGCTATCAACCCCATCAACCTGGCTGCTACCCACCACTCCCAGAAAGTTACAAAAGCTCTCTGGACATTACCAACCCTTCCTGGACATTGCCGGCCCCCTCCGGCAATCATGCCATCACACACATCACTCAGCCATCATGCCACCTTCCTTGTGCATCACCACTCCTGGAAGCTCCTGACACCGCTGCCACTTGATTATGACCAACACCCGCCACTCTATCAATTGAAACCGACACCTGCCAACTCATATAGAGTTCCAGAGCTGCACTCAGACCCAGAGATCAAGGGTGTAAGGGCGACCTCCGGAGGTTGCGGCTAAGTCACACAACTGGCAGAGGGAAATCCGAAGTGTATTAGAGACAGTACATATTACAGGGAAGTAACTAATCACCTGGCAGAGGGAAATCCGAAGAGAACAAGTCTAAGGATTCCTCTGCCACGGCGTGGCGCATCAGTGCGGGGGCGGGGGCATGAGAATGACTGTACAACATTTCGGAGAAGTCCGACGACTGCAAGGGAGCGTCCCGGAGACCTCCGGGGTGGCCCAAAAAGGAAATGGCCGGAAAAGGAAGTCCGGAGGATCCCGGAGATCTCCGGGATGGCCGGAAAAGGAAGTCCCCTAACAGAAGTCCCCTGACATCACCCCCCCCTTAGAGTGCGGTGTCTCGACATACCGGGTAGAACAAGTTGCGGACCACGCGGTCTACTGGGGAGACGGGGTAGATGCCCCGGATTGTGCAGGGAGCCTTGGGGTGACTACGGTGGAAGTCCTTCACCAGAGCGGGCGCGTGGATGTTTTCGGCGGGTTCCCAGGAGATGTCTTCGATACCGTAGCCCTTCCACTTGACCTTGTATTGCAG
>QLOM01017692.1:0-16632 GCA_003313785.1 Termitomyces sp. MG148 | reverse complement strand
AGAGACCATGGATGATTTGGGGTGCTCTGAGTAGGTTGATCTGGGATTGACCTGTACCCTACCCCACGTTTGAGTGAGAATTTGATCCTTGAATGCCTGTCAAGTGGAATGAACTCATGGCGTCAATGTATGCATGAAATGGACCACACTGAACGCTGAAAGAAGAATTGTATTATCAGACTAGTGACAATGAGATCTTGCCACCAAGCGAGGTGTTCTTCAATGGACTCTACATGACATCGCAGAGAAGCAAAGGAATTGCACCCATGTGACTGCACACACCGGACAAGAGTGAGCTGAGGATTACCACCCTCAGAGAGAAGTACGCTCGTTCAATGGCACAAGCAAAGGTAACCGTGCATCCATGCCAAGATGTAGACCAGAAAGGCAAAGGTAAAACTGTTGGTTTTATGGAGGAGGATATTCCAAGCCTGTAGCTGCAGTGGCAGCAGGGATTTGCGGATATTCTGAATGGAACCAAGGAGGAATTACTCCCTTGGCATGAAGTTAATCACAAAATCAACCTTATTGATGAAAATAAAGTCTATAAGTACCATCTGCCACAATGCCCAATGGCACTACACCAATAGCTCGGAGACAAGACCAATTGGTACTTGCAAGCTCAGTGGTGGGAGGTGAGACCGGCCTCCCAAGCTATACTGTTGCTGTGCATCCCAAAGAAGGATGGTACTTTGAGGACTGTGTTGGATGCATGCCAATGCAATGATAACATGGTGAAGGATGTGATGCCACTTCCTAATGAGGAAGTGATTTGAAAAGAATGTAGCAAGAGCAAAGTTCAAGTTGAAGATTGACCTGACAGATGCCTATGAACAAGTGGGAATTTGCTTGTTCAACATTCCAAAGACAGTGTTCTCATTCATAATGGGAACATACGTCAGCAATATTCATGCAAATAGGAGACTGCAATGCTCCTGCAACATTCCAGAAGTTGATGACCTCTATCTTTCATGATGTGATTGGAAGGTTTGTCCATATATATCTGGACAACATCTTCATATATTCAGACTTGATTGAAGAACACAAAGAGCATCTTTGTGTTATATTCAAGCAATTGAGGTCCAACTTGCTGTACTTCAAGTAGAAGAAATGTGAGTTGTATGCCAAGACAGTAGATTGTCTTGGACACAAGATTGACAGTCAGTATTCATCCTGACCAGGACAAAATCAACTGCATACAAGAGTGGCACATGCCATGGACCTATGACAATGTTCAATGGTTCATTGGACTAGTAAATTATATCAGCAACTGTCTGCCCAATGTAACAGCGTATACTGGATCATTGATGTCCATTACACAGAACAGAGCTCCATTTATATGGAGACCCATACACCAGCATTGCTTTGAAATGATCAAGTGGATCTGTTCAAAGACTCCAGTGATTTGGCCAATTGACCCCAGGTGTGATGAGCTGATCTGGCTCATCCGTGATGCATCAAAGATGAGAGTTGGTGCAATGTATGGCCAAGGAAGCTCCTGGCAGACTTGCACCCCTGCTGGGCTCATGTCAAGGAAGTTCATCTTGGCACAGCAGAATTACACTGTCCATGAGTTGGAGACACTGGTGATACTTGAGGCACTCCTCAAGTGGGAAGACAAGTTGATGGGATACAAAATCCACATCATTACAGACCATAAAGCGCTTGAGTTCTTCAAGACTCAAGCAACCCTGTCCCCCTGGCAACGCTTGTGGATTGACTATATGTCAAGATACTACTTTGATATTACATATGTCAAAGGCAAACTGAACAAGGTTGCTGACTGTCTCTCAAGATATTTTGAGAGCGATAGAGTCGGCAAACACTACAATATGCATAACTATGTCAATGTGAATATTTGCATTGACCCTCAGAGCAATGATCTACCGTATCATTGCTATAAGGAAGTGAAAGAGCATGTGGTGGAGCTCTAGACCATGTAAGTGAATGAACTTTGACAAAGTTGACGCTTGCAAGAATGGCACAAAGCCCAAGACATTGAGGCTGAGCAACTTGAGCAGGCTCAGCCAAAGGGGATTGTAACGTCAAAGCATAATGTGAAAGCTGGTGGCCTTGGACTGTCCAGCCAAGACATTACACTTGCTGATGCATTGGTGCCAGCAGGAGAGTATGCTGACTCTCCTGTACCTCAAACCAACAAGTTCTTATGTGCTGTACGTAGGAAGTACAACCAAGATTAATGCAACGGCTCACCCACATTTCAGCATGTATGAGAACAGACTGATCCAGATATTGAATGTTTGAGGACATGAAGTGGTATGTCTACTATGCAATCAAACTATCATTACCCAGATCATGACTCAAGCTCACAAGAGCGTTGGTTACTTTGGTACCAACAAGACCCTAGAATATCTGAGGCAGTGGTACTGGTAGCCTCAGATGCAGGCGAAAGTGACTAAGTTCTGTCAGACCTGCAAGGCCTGCCAGCGGTCAAAAACCAGCAACAGGAAACCTGCAGGGAAGTTGCATTCCCTGCCTATTCCAACAAAACCTTGAGACTTCATTGGAATAGACTTTGTCAGTCTGTTCTCTGAATCCAAAGGCTACAATTACCTTTGGGTGGTAATCTGCTGCATGACCAGTATGGTGCACCTGAGACCAGTGATAAGCCTCTTGCTGAGCTCAGCACACCAGCACTATTTTTAGCAACTTATATTTTGCAGCTAGCAGGGATTGAACTCAGGCTACAGGAGGCAATGCGTAGAATCACAGGACTTAGCGACCAGCTGACTTGGCGGTCAGCTGACAATTTACTGGTCACATGGTAATCACAAGACTTGGTGACCACAGGACTTTAGCGACCACCTGACTTGGCAATCACCTGCCACTCACCCTGACTTCAGCCCAGCCCCCTTTCAGGTCCCCAATCAGTGATAACCGACGCTAGGGTCTTTAGCAACGCCTATCAAAACCCAGTGCTTCTCAAAGATCCAATGTCAGATCACTTTAGCGACGCTTAGCAACAGGCCCCTTGATAGTTTCAGATATCAGCAACGCTTACAGCTTATCCAATGCTTAGCGACTTACATGAGACAGGCCTCCTTGATAGTTTTAGGCCTTAGCGACAGTCTCCATGCATTTGGCCTCTTTCACTGCTAGGATGTTGAGTTAACGCTTGCCGACTTGACAGACACCGTTGCTTAGCAACTTTCATGTTCCATCGTACTTGTCTCCATATTTCTTGATTGATTAATTAATTAGCAACTTTTTAGTTTAAATTACCATGGCGACTTAGCACCTATAAATACTGTATATATTTTGTCTTAGCCAGCATTAAATCATACACCCCACAGTTCAGATCACATTTCAGTGCATTCTAAGTCCTCTGTAAGGGCAGCCTCTGGAGGCTATGGCTCAGTCACACAGCTGGCAGAGGGAAATCCAAAGTATATTTAGGTAATACAACTATAACTACTCACCTGGCAGAGGGAAATCCAAAGAGAACAAGTCTAGGGATTCCCTATGCCAGGAGTGATGCTTCCAAGGCTCCAGAAGCATGGGAAGTAACTGTATAGCATGACACCACAATGAAATTTATAATCTAAAAAAGGAAAATCTCTGAAAATAATCAAAAACTCGGAAATTGCCATTGCCAGAGGTCATGCACATGTCTCATGTGACTTGCTTAGTAATTTGGAGGCTAGCCTCAAGATGACTTAGGGTTAGGGTTACACTAAAAAGACTAGGCTTCTGGGACCCTGTCCAGGACTCTCTTAAACACTAGCAACCACCCGACGCTACTCATTTGTGAGGTGCTAAGTTTACTGTCTACCAGGACAGTGCATAGCAACTTTTGGGCGTCATCACCGGCGCAGACAACTACTACTGTGTCAGAGTTGTCTTGGATATACTTGAAGAAGATTTTGTAAGGCTGCATGGCCTTCCAAGTTCCATAGTAAGCAATAGAGATGCGAAGTTCACGTTTCACTGGTGGCAAAAGCTGCACAAGCTCCTGAGAGCTAAATTGCTCATGTTGACATTGTTCCATCTGCAGACAGATAGACAAACAGAGCGAGTAAACCAGAGTATTGCTCAGATCTTCTGTATGGTGGTTCGACCGGACCAACATGACTGGGTAGATAAGATACCTCTAACTGAGTTTGCAATCAATGCAAGTATGTCAGAGACCACAAAGTATGCACTGTTCAAACTCAATGGAGGCTACATGCCCTCCATGCTTTGAGAACTCAGAGGAGATGAAGTCATTCACAAAGGTGTGAAAGACTTTGCACAAAAAGCATTGGAGAACCTAGTCAACGTGCATGATGCAATTATTGCAGCACATGTCATACAGGCACAACATGCAAATGACAAGCAGAGTGAAGAGCTTGAACTAATGCCTGGCAGGTTAGTATACTTGTCAACCAAGAACCTTAACCTCCTAAAAGGGTGGGTGAGGAAGTTGTATCCAAAGTATATTGGACCCTACAAGATCTTGGTCACAGAACCAAGTACATCAAACTATGTACTAGAGCTGCCTGCAGCTCTACAAGCAAGACACATCATATCCAAGTTCCATGTATTGTTACTCAGATGATACAACGTGAATAATGATGCCATGTTCCTAAATCAGGTGACACCCAAGACTTATGACTTTGGCACCACTGACAAACAGGAATGGTTTGTTGAGGACATTCTGGACCATTGATGGCAGGATAGAATGCACCTCAAATTTGAGGTACAATAGAGGGCTAGTGGTACAACCTGGGAGCTGTATCAGACATGTTCAAAGCTGGCAGCTTTGAATCAATACTTAGAGCTGCAGGGCGTTAAATGCCCAAGTCAGCTTGCTAAGTGCTCATGTGCTTAGCCTGAGTAAGCCAGATTTGATGAAGATTAAATCTATTATCTTATCTAATCATGATAAGATTATGATTGGATGGATCATGATCTATATGGATAAGATGGATAAGATGCGCCATCTGATCAGATAGTATGGATCAAGAGAGGTGGATCTTTTGATCAGATCAGGTTATGTAATCTGATGAGTAAGAATTTTTTCTTTTTTCTCACCAATGATGACAACATCTCAAAAATGTCATACCTGTCTCTAGGTACAACGCCTCAGCCACAGCCTCAGAACCTGCAGAGTTCTGGAGGAGTGGGGGAACTGCCCCTGCAACAACAACCATTACCATCATCAATGACAATGCCAAGTGTAGCATTGTACCTGATAATGTCCCAGTTTGGGCAGCCTCCCGCTCAATGTGGACATCAGCAATTCTATCCTCAATTCATGCCTATGCTATATTTCCCAGGACCGACTGGTCCTGGACAGCAACTACAGGTTATGTGGGGTATGCCAATGCTATTTCCAACGGTGCAGACTCAGAGTGCAAGTATGATTCTTTTGGATGATCAGGCACTAACCATGTCACAAGTAGCACCCATGGAAGTCAACAATGATTCATTGCATACACAACAACCAAGAGTTGAGGTAGCTAAACTTTGACATCAATGAGACTGCACACTGCCTCCCCAAGAGGCGCACAGGAGAGACTGGAGGCGATTGCCTCCAAGGAGTTACCCTGTGCATGAAGGAGTGCCATGCAAAACCATAGGGGGCAGGTGGGACAAATCCATGTTGCGAGGGCCGGTGCAAAGTCCACCCAAACCTCAAATGCCCCCTTGTTGGCAATTCCCCTCACCAAAGCACACGCCATCTCTGCGGCGCATTTTGTATGCAGATAAGGGAAAGAGCAAGGAGCTAGCAACACCTCCAGAGGTCCTTGACCCTCAAGTTGAAGCAGTGTAGAGATGATTGGTGTTTGCTAGCCAGATTGTGCCCCCAGAATCTTCATTCTTGAGAAATCCCGTCGCCCAGGTAGTAATTACTGGGCTTCTAGACAAAATTGTTATGCTGCAGCAGTGTAACAAGAACACTATAAAAACTTTCATGAATGCCATCAAGAGGTGTTCTGCAACGTTGTCAAAGTAATTGCTAAGCCTTATGGTCACACAGCAGAACCAGATCGGTTGTTGATTCTAGTACTACGTATGACAGTAAAATTGGCTGCCTTACCTAAGGCAGCCATACAGCATTATAATACTTATTTAATTAATTTAACATATATTTATTTAATGTAATTCTTATACTTAATAATAATTATTATACTTTTTAAAGGGATCATAGAGCTGTAAGTCTCCCCTTTTAAACTGCTATGCAGTCTACACAATGGGGTGCAGTATAGGATGGTATGTAATTGTACAAATAAGATAAAATAAATGTTTTGAGTCCACAAATTGGAGGCAAATGAGGCCTCCATGGCTTGAAATCCCTGCTCATTTGTCAAAAGAATACAAAGCTGACATTAACCAACAGTACCAGTTGAAAAAACAATGAGCCACCTACAAAATTCACGCAGATGGTGATAAGCCTCTGGCTGAACTCAGCACACCATCACTATTTTTAACGACTTATATTGCAGCTAGCAGGGATCAAACTCAGGCTACAGGACACAATGCACGGGATCACAAGACTTAGCAACCACCTGACTTGGCAGTCATATGATGCTCTACTAGTCACATGGTGATCACAAGACTTGGCAACCACAGGACTTTAGTGACCACCTGACTTGCCGATCACCTGCCACTCACCTGACTTCAGCCCGGCCCCCTTTCAGGTCCCCAATCAGTGATAACTGACGCCAGGGTCTTTAGCAACGCTTATTAAAACCCAGTGCTTCTCAAAGATCCGACGTCAGATCACTTTAGCAATGCTTAGTGGCAGGCCCCTTGATAGTTTCAGATATTAGCAATTCTTACAGCTTATCCAATGCTTAGCAACTTACGTGAGACAGGCTCCCTTGATAGTTTCAGGCCTTAGCAACAGTCCCCGTGCATTTGGCCTCTTTCACTGCTAGGATGTTGAGTTAACGCTTGCTGACTTGACAGACGCCATTGCTTAGCGACTTTCACATTCCATCGTACTTGTCACCATTTTTCTTGATTGATTAATTAGCGACTATTTAGTTTAATTAACACAGCAACTTAGCGCCTATAAATACTGTACATATTTTGTCTTAGCCATCATTGAATCATATGCTCCATGGTTCAGATCTCATTTCAGCACATTCTAAAGTCCTCAGAGTCACTAAGTGATACAGTCTTGCCAACTTCACCTCGCCAACTTTGTTTACCAACTTTTGTCTTACGGTGCCATACGGGCACATCGTTGCCAACGTTTACATCGCTAGAGTCCTTACCGGCTTCTAGCACCCTAGCACCTTGCAGGCTTTTGGCTTAGATCACTAAGCAACCAATTTATTTCTCTAAGTTCAAATCCCACTAAAAAGACTAGGCTTCTGGGACCCTGCCCAGAACTCTCTCAATACTAGTGACCGCCCAACGCTACTCATTTGTGAGGCACTAAGTTTACCATCTACCAGGACAGTGCTTAGCAACTTTTGGGCATCATCAATGGTGGGTGCACCAACTTGCTAGCCAAATCAATCCTCATCTCAGTGTTGACGTTAACCAATGATATTGAGGCAATTGGTACAGACAATGTCAAGGCAACTGGAGCCTGAGCTGTGGTTGATGGGATCACAGGTGACAGTGGATATGGGCCATGTTGCAATTGACAGTGCTACAAGTCTCATCAATTGGGGTTCATCCCAATCAGATAGTATAGTCCATGTTCAATATAGTTGTTTGCTAGCATGTGAAGATGGATCATGTCATCTATGGATGGGTTCCGCCAGCTATCCCACTGAGGAATAGCAGGAGGCTTGCCATACTGGTTGAGTCAACAATGACATTCATTGTTGACATTGCGGTAGAGGTCAACTGAGGTGTTTGCCTCAAAGAAATGAGTCTCAAGGAATACCACGCCAAATGCATAAGCATAGTCTACTCATTTGGGTGGAATGCGGTTGACAAGCACTGTACACAGAACATCTGCATCCATGAGGTTTACCGCAACTGCATCTTCAAATTTTGGAAGGGTGAGCTGGACATCTGTCCAGCTCATAGATTGGAACAGGACTGGGGATTGGCAGCATTGTAAGCCACAATGGTTTCTTTATACAGCCCCAGACGTGCAATAATCAAGGCTAGGAGCCTTGCAAAACATCCGCAGGTGTGTTCCTGTGGAGAAAGAGCTGAGGTGAGGGCATGCCCTATGACCGTTCTCCAGTGGATGCAGTAGGCAAAGTCTACCACAATGCTAATCACCGAGTTTGGCATACCTGGGTGGCAGAAATACAAGATATTTTGAGCCAACTTGAATAAATCAAAAGTAAAGCAAGTACCTTTGGAATCAAAGCTGGCCAGGGTGAAGAATGGTCTTCCACTGTGGTCCTTCTACCATAAGTAACCCTTGGGGGTCGGAATGACTGCCAGGTTCATGTGGTGGGAAGAGAGGTCAAGAGGAGGCATGATATGTTTGTACTCTGGTGTACACACCAAAGCCATTGTATGGTTATGAAGAGAGGCATCAAAATTGTAGCTGATGTGCTGAAATTTGCGCATCAGGTAGTATGCCTCTGTGCAGATAGAAATAGACTTGTATTTATTTTGCAAAAGCTCTTTGATCTTTCGCAGCTGTTGGGGATTCATTGGGAATCCCTGAGGTATGACCTTACCAATCTTAGTATTAGTAACATAGTACCTCTCATCTGTCTCTGCCTCAGCTTTGTCCCCAACAAGTATGGTGTTGGAAATCCAGGAATAGTAAAAGTGGGGGTTCAAAGCACCACCAAAGAACCAATTTGAGCGTTCAACAGCCATGCCAGTGATAAAGACTCCTAAGTCATCAGGAATTCTCCTGGTGGCCTGCTCCAGGTGATTCTTATCCACCTTTGACTGCCACGCAGCCTTGTGCTTCGCATGAGCGGCAATTCTCTTGTTCATGGTTAACTGCTGTCTGCAGTTAGTGGGCATCTCTCCCTCCAACAGTGTATCTACTGAGTGCTCTCTGTTGTTGCTCTTGTCGCTCAGCTCTTCCAGCCCAAGCAATGCCAGAGTAGGTAGCCAGCCTTCTACCTCATTTTTGGACCAGGTGTCCTGTTCTTATGGTGCCATACAGGCACACTATTGCCAACATCAACATTGCTAAAGTCTTTGCTGACTTCTAGCACTCTAGTGCCTTGCAGGCTTATGACTTAAATTGCTAAGCAACTCATTTATTCTTCTAAGTTCAACTCCACTAAAAAGACTAGGCTTCTGGGACCCTGCCCAGGACTCTCTCAATACTAGCGACCACCTGATGCTACTCATTTTTGAGGCGCTAGGTTTACCATCCACTTGAACAGTACTTAGCGACTTTTGGGCATCATCAACATCATAGCATCCACCCTGTTGCCAAACTCGCTCCAGATGAATGTGGAGATCAAAACCACCAATACGCAGCAGACCTGGAGTGTAGTTGCCCTCCTGGACTCCGGAGCAACCAGACTCTTTGTGGACGCTAGCTACGTGGAGTGGCACCAGCTCATGACTCAACTCCTTCTATCTTCCATCCCGAAGTACAATGTTGACGGCACTCATAATGAAGCAGAATCCATTAAGTCTATGGTAGACCTTGTCCTGCGCTACAAGTCCCATGTGGAGCACACTACCTTTGCAGTCACAAGTATTGGCAAACAGGAGATGATCCTGGGATTTTCCTGGCTCCGGGAGCACAACCCAGAGATTGATTGGGCCTCAGAAGAAATCAGCATGAGTTGGTGCTCCCGACGTTGGGCCACCTGCATGGACAAAGTGAAGAAGGAGTGGCACACCACAATGCGGGAACGTGCAGCTATCTAGGCATGTTGGATGGGATACCTCCCATTTGCGGATCTTGACCTGCTGAACCCTCCATCTCTGGTGTTCTCTCATAGAGAGGCCCTCTACAAGGACAACAGACATAGCAGAGGGGACCCTGGCCAGGAAGAGGGACGTGAGGGGGAGTTTCTACTCACACCAGACCTAGAGCTTCTGGATGAAGCCATTGAGATAGGAGACCGCATCTACACCACCACACTATGACCTCCACCAGCTGTGGAGGAGATCCAGGCCAGCCAAACCATCTCTCAATGGCTGGCTCAAGCTTTTGCAGCAACCTCTCCAAGGGCCTTCCAGGATGCAGTCCCCGACCACCTGCATGACTTCAAGAACGTCTTCTCCAAGGCCTTGTTTGACTTCCTCCCAGAATGCAAGCAGTGGGACCATGCCATCAAAATTCTGCCAGATTTGAAGCCAGCCAACTGCAAGGTTTATCCACTCATGCCCAAGGAGCAGAATGAACTCAATGTGTTTCTTTGAGAGAATCTGGAGTCCAGACAAATCCGCCCCTCAAAGTCCCTGATAGCCTTGCCAGTGTTTTTCATTAAGAAGAAAGATGGCTCCCTCTGGTTGGTCCAGGACTATCACATGCTCAATGCAATGACTGTTAAGAACCGCTACTCACTCCCCCTCATCTTGGAACTGATCAACAACCACCGGAGTGCATGCTACTTCACTAAGTTGGACATCCACTGGGGCTACAACAATGTGTGCATCCAGGAGGGAGATGAGTGGAAAGCAGTGTTCTGGACCAACCATGGCCTGTTTGAACCCCTGGTGATGTTCTTTGGACTCACCAATAGCCCCACCACCTTTCAGACCATGATGAACAACATATTTCAGGACCTCATAGCCAACGGCATGGTATGCATGTATCTCGACAACATCCTCATCTACACCAAGACATTAGAGGAACATCGCTGAATCATGCAAGTTGTCCTGGACCGTTTCTGCCAACACTAGCTCTACCTCAAGCCAGAGAAGTGTGAGTTCAAGCAGACCCACATCAAGTACCTTGGACTCATCATCTCCCATGGCATGGCAGAAATGGACCCAGTGAAGGTGGCTGGTGTCATGCAGTGGCCAGAACCCTGGAGCAAAAAGGAAGTACAGGCCTTCCTGGGGTTCACCAACTTCTATCGGCGATTCATCCAGGACTTCTTCCACCATGCTTGGCCCCTCTTTGACCTCACTAGGAAGAATATCACATGGGCTTGGGGAGATGTGGAACAGTGGGCCTTTGATGCCTTGAAGTCTGCCATCACCTCCAAGCCTGTCCTGCTCTTTCCCAATGATGACCGGCCTTTCCAAGTCAAAGCAAACAGTTTCAACTTTGCTACCGGTGTGGTTCTCTTCCAGGAGTCCCTGGAGGATGATAAATGGCACCTCATTGCCTTCTACTCCAAGAGCCTGAACGCTGTGGAGCAGAACTATGAGATCCACAACAAGGAGATGCTCATAATCATCTGGTTGTTGGAGGAGTGGTGCCACTTCCTGGAGGGGGCCTGGCACAAATACAAGAACCTAAAGTACTTCCGGACAGCCAAAAAACTCAATTGTCAACAGGCCCGGTGGTCCCTGTACCTTGCCAACTTCAATTTTACGCTGTACCACAAGCCTGGTCAAAGCATGGAGAAGCTCAACGCCCTCTCCTGGCGTGCCAACCACAGTTCTGGTGCAAGAGATAACAACAACATCACCCTCCTGCGCTCAGAGCTGTTTGCCATCTGTGTGCTCGAAGGGGTGGCAGTTCAGGGAGACAAGGTCAACATACTCTGGAACATCTGCCGAGGCAACTGAGAAGGAGTGCAGGAGAACTCAGTCATGAAGGCTGCACTGGCGCTATGCTTGGGATGCCCCTCCAGTGCAAAATCTGTACGGTGATGAGACTCCACTTAGACTCAGCACAGAAAGCTACATTTTAGCAACTCTCTTAGCGCCTACCAACGCCTCTTAGCGCTTACCGATGCCTCTTAGTGCTTACCAATGCCTCTTAGCGCTTACCAACGCTCCTTAGCGCTTACCAACGCTTCTTAGCGCTTACTGACGCTTCTTAGTGCTTACCGACACTCCTTAGCGCTTACTGACATTCTCTAGCGCGTTTTGGAGCAGTTTTGCTCTAAGTTCAACATAGGGACTTGAGGAATGAAGTACTAGCTGATGGCTAAAGGAATTAACAAGTGACAGACAGCTTAAAGGCATCATTTTCACGCTTAGCTACTGATCCTACCGCTTAGCAAACAGTCTTGGTGCATTAATACTTTTTAGGTTATATTTTTCATTTACACTGTCAAAGCACTTTAGCGACATTTTACATATGATTTCTTACTTTTTCTATAAAAACTGTACATAGCTACCACATTTGGGGGACAATTACCAGAGTTTACAGCCCATCTTTGACTTCTCAGTAATCCGCTCTCACAAGCACTCTTAGTGCCTAGAGTTGCTTTCCTTATCTTTCTCTCATACGGCATACTAGGCACCAACTACGGGTGCACTCTTTACGCTAGTCCACCTACGGGACTAAACAAGACACTATGCAAACTCGACTTAGGCACCTACGGCCTAACTATTAGCACTTAGTTGTGCTAAGCACTTTTCAATTAACTTTATTTTTACTTTCACTTTACTTACGTGTTTCTGGGACTCTGCTAGAACTCAACCTCGTTACTTAGTGCGCCCAACCTATTGATTTATAAGTGCTAGGCTATTGTCAACTCTACAGTGCTTAGCAAACTTTTGGGCGTCATCAACGGACCAACAAGTGGGGCCTGCAGGACAGACTCCTCACCTTCCAGGGACACATCTACATGCCAAACGACCCAGAGCTCCAGAAGCACATTGTCAAACAGCACCACAACTCTTGTGTTGCTGGATACTGTAAGGGCGACCTCCGGAGGTTGCGGCTAAGTCACACAACTGGCAGAGGGAAATCCCAAGTGTATTAGAGACAGTACATATTACAGGGAAATAACTAATCACCTGGCAGAGGGAAATCCGAAGAGAACAAGTCTAAGGATTCCTCTGCCACGGCGTGGCGCATCAGTATGGGGGCGGGGGCGTGAGAACGACTGTACAACATCTTGGAGAAGTTCGACGACTGCAAAAGAGCATCTTGGAGATCTCTGGGATGGCCAGAAAAGGAAATGGCTGGAAAAGGAAGTCCGGGGGGTCCTGGAGATCTCCGGGATGGCCGGAAAAGGAAGTCCCCTGACATCACCCCCCCCTTAGAGTGCGGCGTCTCGACGCACTGGGTAGAACAAGTTGTGGACCGTGTGGTCCACCGGGAAGACGGAGTAGATGCCCTAGATTGTGCGGGGAGCCTCAGGGTGACTACGGTGGAAGTCCTTCATCAGGGCGAGCACGTGGATGTTTTCAGCGGGTTCCCAGGAGATGTCTTTGATACCGTAGCCCTTCCACTTGACCTTGTATTGCAGCTTGTGCCGGAATAGACGGCTGTCGAGGATCTTCTCCACTTCGTACTCTGGGCGGTTGTTGACAATGACCGGAGGTGGCGGAGGCAAGGCACGTCGACCTGGAATAGGGTCGTCCGGGGTGGGCAAAAGCTTGACCACATTGAAGACTGGATGGAGGCGCTGCATGCTGGTGCTGTAGGCCAACGGTCCTACCTGGTGCTCAACCACATATGGCCCCAGTTGTCGGTGTGAGAGCTTTTGGGATGGCCTAGTAGTTGCGATGTCGGAGGCGTCCAGGTAGACTCGGTCTCCAGGCTTGTACTGGGGGGTTGGCAAGCGTCCTCGGTCGTAATAGCGGGCCATGTCATCCTTGGCCTTGGTCAGGGCCACCTCCGCCTCCTCCTGTGCCTTCCGCATACGGTCAACAAACTCATTGACCATCTCGTTCTCCGATCGTTGTGCATGCGGTTTGAAGCCCATCCGGGGGTGCCTGCCGGTGTCCAGAAAGAACGGGGAGTGCTGCGTGGAGGCGTGGACACAGTTATTGTACTGGAACTCGGCCTCTGGGAGGAGTTCGTCCCAGTTGTCCTGCCGCTCGTTGCAGAAGAGCTGGAGGTACTGTTCTAGTTCCTAGTTGACGCGTTTGGTCTGGCTGTCGGACTGCGGGTGGTAGGCGGTGGAAGTGTGGAGCTTGACGTGCAGGAGACGATAGAGCTCCCGGGTGAAGTCTGCCACAAACTGGGGGCCCTGGTCGGAGATGTAGGCATTGGAGAGGCCATGGAGCTTCCAGACGTTCTTCCGGTACAGGTTGGCTGCACCCATTGCCGAGCAGGTTGTGTGCGTTGGAATGAAGTGAGCTCGCTTTCCATACAGGTCGACCACAACCATCACTGCATCGTATCCGTGCATGTCCGGAAGTTCCACGATGAAGTCGATGGAGGCCACACTCCAGCACGCCGCAGGTGTAGGGAGGGATTGCAGATGGCCTGTCGGGGGGCGCCGATGTGGTTTTGTCCAGAGGCAGAGGTTGCAGGTGCTGGTGTAGGAGCTGATGTAGCTGGACATCTGGGGCCACCAGTAGTTCTGCGAGACCAGCTCCAGCGTCTTCCACCTACCAGGGTGCCCCGTGACACGGGAGTCGTGGTGCTGCTCAACAATGCGCCGACGGAGCTCCGGGTTATTGGGCACATATATCCGCCCACGGAAGGTGAGGAGGCCGTCCTGCAGGCCCCACTCATCCATGTGTACCAACTTTGTACCAGAGGGGCGCCCCAAATGTAGCGCTAGCGCGGCTTTGGCAACCGAGTCTTCCTGTAGACTTTCCCGGTTTCCCCGACGTATGTCCCAGAGAATGTTGACCTCGTCTCCCTGTACAGCTACCCCTTCCAAGGCACGAATAGCAAACAGCTCCGGGCGGAGGAGGGTGATGTTATTGTTATCTCCTGCACCGGAGCCGTGGTCTGCGCGCCTGGAGAGAGCGTTGGGCTTCCCCATGCTCTGGCCTGGCTTGTGGTGCAGCATGAAGTCGAAGTTGGCAAGGTACAAAGACCATCGGGCCTGGCGACGGTTCAGCTTCTTGGCTGTCCGGAAGTGTTCCAGGTTCTTGTGGTCAGTCCAGACTTCAAACTTGTGGCGGGCCCCCTCGAGGAAGTGGCGCCACTCCTCCAGCAACCGGATGATTGCGAGCATCTCCTTGTCATGGATCTCGTAATTTTGTTCCACGGCATTGAGGCTCTTGGAGTAGAAGGCGACGGGGTGCCACTTACCATCCTCCGGAGACTGCTGGGATAGGACTGCACCGGTTGCAAAGTCAGAACTGTCGGCCTCAACATGGAAGGGTCGGTCGTCATCCGGGAAGAGCAGAACAGGCTTGGACGTGACAGCAGACTTGAGGGCATTGAAGGCCCGCTGCTCTGCATTGCCCCAGGTCCAAGGGACATCCTTCCCGGTGAGGTCAAAGAGGGGACGCGCGTGGTGGGAGAAGTCCTAGATGAAGTGCCGATAGAAGTTCGTGAACCCCAGGAAGGCTTATACTTCCTTCTTGCTCTGGGGCTCCAGCCACTGCATCACGCCAGCCACCTTCACCGGGTCCATCTCCGCCATGCTGTGGAAGATGATAAGTCTGAGATACTCAATGCGCATCTGCTCAAACTCGCACTTCTCCGGCTTGAGGTACAACTGGTGCTAGCGAAGACGGTCCAGGACGATCCACGTGATCCGACAATGCTCTTGTAGCGTCTTGGTATAGATGAGGATGTCGTCGAGATACACACAGACCACTCCGTCCGCGATCAGGTCCCGGAGAATGTCGTTCATCATGGTCTGGAAGGTGGCGGGGCTGTTGGTGAGTCCAAAGAACATCACTAGAGGTTCGAACAGCCCGCAGTTGGTCTGAAATGCGGCCTTCCACTCATCTCCCTCCTGGATGCACACGTTGTTGTAGCCCCACCGGACGTCCAACTTTGTGAAGTAACCGTGCACCCCAGAGGTTGTTGATCAGTTCCGAGATGAGAGGGAGTGGGTAGCAGTTCTTGACAGTCATCGTGTTGAGTACCCGATAGTCTTGGACCAACCGGAGGAAGCCATCCTTCTTCTTGATGAAAAACACCGGAGAGACCATCAGAGACTTTGAGGGGTGGATTCGTCCTGACTCCAGATTCTCCCGGAGGAATGCGTCAAGCTCATCCTGCTCCTTGGGTGCGAGCGGATAAACCTTGCAGTTGGCCGGCTTTGAGTCTGGCAGGAGCTCAATGGCATGATCCCACTGCTTGCGCTCCGGGAGAGAGTCGAACAAGACCTTGGAGAAAACATCCTTGAAGTTGTGCAAATGGTCGGGGACCGCATCCCGGAACGTCCGGGGCTGGGCGTTGGCTGCAAAGGCCTGGGCCAGTTGTTGAGAAGTGGTTTGACTGGCCTGGATCTCCTCTGCCACTGGCGGGGGTCGTAGCATGGTGGCGTAGATGCGGTCTCCTACCTCAATGGCTTTGTCCAGAAGCTCTGGGTCCTGCACAGGTAGGAATTCTCCTTCATGTCCCTCCTCCTGACTAGGGTTTCCTCCGCTGTGCCTGTCGTCCTTGTAGAGGGCCTCCCTACAAAGGAACGCCAGAGGCGGGGGATCCAGCAGGTCAAGATCAGCAAAGGGGAGGTGACCTACGCGGCACGCCCTGATAGCTGCACGTTCCCGCATAGCGGTGCGCTGCTCCTTCTTCACTTCTTCTGTGCAGGTTGTGCAGCGCCAGGGGCACTGGCTCATGCTCACCTCCCCAGTAGCCCAGTCGATTTCCGGGTTGTGCTCTCAGAGCCACAGGAATCCCAGGATCATGTCCTGTTTACCAATGCTCGTGATGGCAAAGGTAGTGCGCTCTGCATGGGACCGGTAGCGAAGAACAAGGTCCACCACAGACTTGATGGACCCTGCTTTGTTGTG